>JAJPUD010001140.1:453298-488795 GCA_023553655.1 Myrmecobius fasciatus
CTTCCCTCATCCTACTCCTTTGTGGAGGGACATGAAACCTGATTAAGCATCTTGAGGCAAAAAATACTAGGAGAGCTCAGAATAGGTCCTAAACCATTGTAATCTTTATTTTATCAAGAAATGGGAACAAGGGCTTCTGGAAACATGAACTCAGTAGGAAGACAGCCAAGGGGCACAAGTAAACAGGAAAAGGTCAGTCTAGAAGGCAACCCCCCTTTGGAAGTGATTTTTGATGGCTGAGGCCCTGGGGAAGGGATCATGGCTTTCTAGATCACATAGTTCCAGGCTCTTTGTCTTCCAGAGAGGAAGAGGCCAGTAGAGCAATGAGGAAGAAACTTCTCACAAATAAGAGCTGTATCAACCATTGCAGGGGACTAGAGAAAAATAACAATTATTCAGAATTGTAGAGTGTGGCTAAGGTTTTCTTTTTGAAAGATTTTTCTTGACATCTTTTGTTTTTATATTATTTATATTTCCCACTCTCATGCTTTCCTTTCTCCCCCCAAAAATCATTCTTTATTGCAAAGATTTTCTTTAAAGGAAAAAAAAGAAGAAATCAGCAAACTGTTCAACACCTTAAAAAAAAATCTGACAGTAAATAGGTGGGAGATGGTTTTTCTCATTTTTCTTCTTTGGGGCCAAGCTTAATTTTTAGAAGTAATTTTGCAACATTCAGTTTTGATTGCTTTGTAATGGTTGTTCTTTCTCTTTATAGTATTGTATTTATTGTACGTGTTTTCCTGGTTTTACTTACTCCACTTGTATCACTTCATATAAATCTTTACAGACTTCTCTGAATTCCTCATTCCCTACATCACAGTAATGTTTCATTATATTATATGGAATCTTTCTTTTTGTCAGTGACCTGTTGGAATATCAGCAGAATGTCTGGATCAAAGGGTATCTTCATTTTAGCCATATCATTTAGATCATTTTAAGTTACTTTCCAGAATGGTTGTACCAATTTGTAGCCCTACCAACAACTTGTTCTTGTCATTCCATTCCCTCTCCAGCATTGATTGGTTGAGTCTTTTGTCATCTTTACCAATTTTCTGAGTATCAGGTGAAATCTCCAGTTTGTTTGGATTTACATTTATTTTATTAATTATTTAGAATATTATGTAATATAGTTGTTAGTTTCTAATTCTTTTGAGAATTGTTCATATTTTTTAATAACATCTAAAAAAGGAATGGTTTTGATCTTACATATTTCTGTGAATTGTCTGTAGCTCTTGTATATTAAACCCTTAACAGAGATATTTGATATAATTTTTTTTTCAGTTAACTGCTTTCCTTATCTAAGATGTGTAAATTTTACTTATGTGAAAGTTTTTTAATTTCATGTAATCAAAATTTTCTCTTTTCTCTTTTATAATTGCCTCTGTGCCTTGCTTAGTTAAGAATTCATCCCCTAGCAATAAAACCAGGTACTTGATCTCATTCTCTCCTGACTTTAAAAAAAAATAATTTTTTCAATTAGCAAACATTTTCTCTCCTTTCTTTTACCCTTACATTGAAAAAAATTTACAACAAATGTGATATGATCTTTAAAATTTAGGTGACATTTGCATTTTGAATTTATTGTGGAATATGGTATAAGTTGTTGGTGTTAGGCTAATTTCTGGTAGACTGCTTCCCAGTTTTCCTAGTGTTTATTAACAAATAGGGTGTTATTGTTTAAGTAACATATATTTTGGAGTTTATTGACTCACTAGATAATAAATGTTAATTTTTTTTAATTCTCACTTGTCTTATCTGTTTCATTGAGCAACTTTGCTACTTTTAACCAGTAGTGAATAGGATTTATGACTGTTACTTTGTAATACACTTTGAGTTCTACAAAATTTTAAAATATTCATGGTGCTTTCCTCGCAGCCATATACAGTAGGTAGTTGAAGTAATGGTTTATATTAATATGCTCCTGGTATAGCAGGGTTTGAAACTAGAACATGTATGTAAAACCTGTAAGGATCATCCTATGAAATGGAGTCCAGATGTCCTGGTCACATCCAAGGACATACGTGGAAATACTTGCTCTTTGATGATTATGCTAGGACAGGCTCCAACAGTCCTGACATTGTTTGCAGACATAATTGTTGTTCTTGTTTGCCTTCCTTCTTGAAGAGGGCCATGCAATCAGGGAGGTTATACCATGACATGCAAGGGAATTGGATTTTAAGTCAGGTAGGGCTGGACAAGGCCACCTGCCTCACTTTCTCCCTAGAGCCATCTGAGTCCAGTGGCCAGATCAGGACGACTGGAGATGGTCCTGGATGCTGCAGGAGACCTTGGCCTTTTTAAGCCAGCAGGTCTCAGTTTGACTGAGCCGTCACCTATTCTGTGATTAAAGCTAGGTAGCAATTGAGGCAAAGAATCTCCTCTTTCACCTAGTCTTCCCTCTACCCTCCTCCCCAAGAAAAGAAAATTTCTAAAAAATAAAATAAAATAAATCTGCGAGGAGAAGGCCTTCAGGATTTCTGGCCAAAGCAGTAATGACTGATTCAATCTGAATCAAACTGGTTCCAAACAATGGCCAAATGGGGCTTAGAGAAGCAGAAAGCAGATCTCTTATTTTTATAGATCCAATGAATTAGTGCCATTTCCTGCCAATTACTTTGTCATTTCAAAGAACGAATCCCTCAGAGATAAATATTTATTTTATTTATTTTTAAAAATGTATGTTTTGCTGAAAGTGGTCAGGTCAAATCAGCTAAGCTATGGGATGGCCCATGTAATCCTGGCCCTATATAACATCCCTGTTACACTGGAATTAAGTGTGGCTTTTACAGCATAATTAAGCCTATCAGAGGTTTCAATCCTTAGAGAACCCAAGGTAACCTCCATAGCATGATACAACACCACGGCAGGACTTTGTGGAAAATGCAAGGTCTATTATCTTCATTTTACAAAAGAAGAAACTAAAGTTCTTAATGCTTAAATGACTTGCTCAATCATAGAGTTAGCACGATCTGAAGCAAGTTTAAAAATCTCAGCTCTGCCGACTCCAACTTCAGCAGTCTTTCCACTACTCCATGCCCCCTCTTCAAATCCATCAGAATAGAAAGGAATAATCAAAGATAAGAAACCAGGAAACTCCAAGGCTAGTTGTATCTATCCTCCATTCTAAGAGGTGAGACATAAGGCAAGCTTCATCAAATTACCCTGTTGGTAAGACTCTCAAAAGCAGCCTAGTCCAAACCACACATAAATCAAGAATCCCTTCTAAAACATTCCTGACAAGGAGTCATCCGGACTTTGCTTAGTCTGCTCTTCTCATCCCCACTATCACCACCATCCACATCTCTGCTGCTGCTGCTGCTACTACTACTTCTACTACCACTACCACTACTACTACTACTACTACCACCACTACTATTACTACTACTACTACTACTACTACTACTACTACTACTACCACTACTACAACCACTCTACCACTATCACCACCACTACTACTATTATTACTGCTACTACTACCACTACCACCACTACTATTACTACTACTACTACCACCACTACCACTACTACTACTACTACTACTATTACTACTACTACCACTCTACCACCACCACCACTACTACTACTACTATTACTACTACTACTACCACTACCACTACTACTACTACTACTACCACTACCACTACTACTACTACTATTATTACTACTATTATTACTACCACTTCTACTACCACTACTACTACTACTACTACCACCACTACTATTACTACTACTACTACCATCACCACTACCACTACTACTACTACTATTACTATTACTACTACCACTATTACTACCACTACTACTACTACTACTACCACTACCACTACTACTACTACTACTACTACTACTACTATTACTACTACCACTACTGCCACTACCACCACCACCACCACCACTACTACTACTACTACTATTACTACTACCACTATTACTACCACTACTCCTACTACCACGACCACTACTACTGCTACTACTATTATTACTACTATTACTACTACCACTTCTACTACCACTACTACTACTACTACTACCACCACTACTATTACTACTACTACTACTACCATCACCACTACCACTACTACTACTACTACTACTACCACTCTACCACCACCACTACTACTACTACTACTACTATTACTATTACTACTACCACTATTACTACCACTACTACTACCACTACCACTACTATTACTACTACTACTACTATTATTACTACTATTACTACTACCACTACTACTACTACTACTACCACTACCACTACCACTACCACTACTATTACTACTACTACTACTATTATTACTACTATTACTACTACCATTACTACTACTACTACTACCACTTTACCACCACCACCACTACTACTACTACTATTACTACTACTACTACCACTACCACTACTACTACTACTACTACTATTACTACTACCACTTAGACTACCACTACTACCACCACCACCACGACCACTACTACTACTACTACTATTACTATTACTACTACCACTACCACTACTGCTACTACTATTATTACTACTACTACCACCACTACCACTACTACTACCACTGCTACCACTACTGCTACTACTACCACCACCACCACCACCACTATTGCTACCATCTAAAACAGGAAAGAATGTCATTAATTCATTATTTTCCAAGATCAGAGATTTGGAGGAGAAATATTGGAGACACCCAGATGGGGAAAGTTCTTTATTCAGGGATTTAGGTTACCTTTGTGGTTTCCTAGCTAGCCAGAAAGGGTCATTTTGGGGAACCATGGAAAAGGGATATTAGTCAAGATTTGAGATTCTCTACTTTGAAATAAAGTTAGGAAAAATGAATTCTAGGAGGCTGTGATGTCTTACATTTTGCTCAAAAAAATCCATTTGCTTTGTGACAAGAATGGGCTTGTAGGCTACATGCTGAACTTGAGGATAAGATTAGAGTCAGATTAGACAAAGAGAGAAGAAATTTTTAAAAAACTTGGCTTAAGTTTTCTGGAAGTGTATATTGAAGAACATGACTGACTAAAATGAACTCTCATTCAACTCTCAGAATGTTGAGAAATCAAATCCTATGGAGATTTTCTTTTTCTTTTCTTTTTTTTTTTTTTTTTTGGTGTGGGGAGGCAATTGGGGTTAAGTGACTTGCCCAGGGTCACACAGCTAGGGAATGTTAAGTGTCTGAGGCCAGATTTGAACTCAGAACTCAGGCCCTCCTGACTTCAGGGCTGGTGCTCTAACCACTGTGCCACCCAGCTGCCCAGAGATTTTCTTTTTTAAAGTTTTTCATTGATTTTTAGTGGAAGATATTCACATGGGACTCAGTAATACTTAATTGTAAGCCCTGGTGACTGTAAATAGGTTGGTGAATTTTCTTCAGTAAGTGCAGAGAAGGGGCTGTTTCCTTTCCCAAAGGATGCTCTAGATGTAGAGGGAACTCTGCTCTGAAAAGAGCACGTAGCAGCTAGCAATCAGAAGCGACTGCTAGTGAGCCAATGGTAGAGGATTAATTGTGGAAAGAAAAAAAAATATGGTCTTGGTAAAGAAGCGGGCCCATGTTATCCTACCCACATTTGCCCTTGCTCTTAGCTTAGCAAGTGTAGCAGAAGACTTGAGTGGCAGAGGCAGAAAGGGGTGGCTGTGGGCCCTGGACCTGAGCAGCACCTAACTCTTCTAGGCAGCTCATTTAGGTAAGAACAAACAAGGTCTCTGCTGCTGGTGTTCCAAAATTACCACTGCAGAGGCTAAGTCCCTGGGGTCATAGCTGGAGAAGCAGAGGAGCATAGCTGCAAAATTCTGATGTTTATTTTCCTTTTTCTATATTCTGTTTGTAGCTTCTGTGTGTCTTGCCAGCCTGAGCTTGTATCCGAGCTCTGGGCATACAGTGCACCACCAAGCACTGGTTTATAATGAGTTCCTGATGTAAGATCAGTGAAGTTGCATCCCCGAGGCCCATTTAACACCGCTCCTCTCCACTCTTTAACACTGGTGTGAGCAAGCTGGGTAATCTGATATTTAGGTGGCAAGGAGAAGAGGCTCTACTTTAAAACTTTTCATACAAAGTTTGTCTTCTCACCCTTCAACAGAATGATGTGTCCTTGAGTTGCTTTCCTACTAGCGGTGATGTTGTGGCTGCTATTTATATAACACTTCAAAATTTAAAAAAACTCTTCCATGCATTATTTCAGCTGACTCTTTGTGAAGTGAGCAATATGAAGGGGTGTATTTTGGGAAATATTTAATGACTAGCTCTCTTGGAGGGAAAATGTATGTGGACACACATTTATGTTTAATCTGCATTATTAATATTTTCTTCATTACTTTCTTAAGTCTAGATAACCCAATCAATAAAACAATAAATCAAGTCCCAATTTATAGCATTTGAAGATTTCCAAGGTGAAAATTTGATAGTTGACTTTTGTAAATCAGAAGAGCTGACATCAGCATATTACTAGTATAGATATTATTTTATATAAGGGGAAACTGAGGCTCTCGTGAAATTTTAACCTTTCACTAGGCTGTCTATCTTATTGCCTTCACACACACTCAACCCTCCTCTAGTTCTTTAAAAAAAAAAAAAAAAAAACCTTCACTAGATCCTACTTTGAACCATAATCTTTTCTTCTCTTTCTCAAATTCCTTGAAAAGCTCTTTGCATTCATCATCTCAACTTCCTCTCTTCTCATTTCTCAAACTTTGCAATATGATTCCTACCTTATTCCTAAAATGGAATTAAAACTCCCTACAGAAGAATTTCATCTTCCCAAGCATGGTTCATCCATCACTAAAAGTACTTAATTTTAGTCATCATCATTATTGTCTTGGATCAAATCTGTGATTTCATCGGAAAAAGAAATAGCCAATGACTTGTCCAGGATCACCCAGTCAGTGGCTGTTAAAATCTAGACTTGACACTTGCTAATTTATTATCTGGCTTCTCAGAAGCAAATCAGGGCAGCAGTCCAGGCAAGTCGAGACACTTAATTTTCTGCTGGCTCTTTCTCCCAAGATCTCTCTGTATTAGTCACCTTTGCCAAGTAGAGCTCCAAGTGTCATGTTTGTGTGCACTCAAAGGCATCATATTCTCACTGCCTTGCCTTTCATCACATCTTACAAAGTCAGCAGCATTGAAAGCTCTGACCTTTTGCATTTGATTTGGGGAGGGGAGTAGATCATCCCTTGCTTTTCCTCCCCTGGCTTCCTCTGTACCCCATTGCACTTCTTCCTTGCTATTCCTTAAACACAATGTGTCTCTTCACATCACTTACTTAGACTTTTAAAAAACATGAGCCTTCCTCACACATTTCCCTATTCAATATTCCTGATTTCTGTAACACCTCATTATATGTTAATCCTTCCACTCCAAGAGTGTATCATTTACTGACCTAAGTGACACAGTTTCACATACCAGTAGTTATATTAAGAGGGCCACTTAAGGGATTGTACTGAGTGCCTCATTCTTCAATTCCTTCTTTGCTTGGTCTGTATAACAACGGCATAATTGTCTCTGGCTTTAGAATTAAAACTATATTTAAAAGGGGAAAATGCTCTAGAAAAAAGAATTACTCCTCTAATATCCCTTACTTTTTCTTCTCTGATAATTGATGATGGGAGGATTTAGTCATATGAATAAATTAATTTTTGATTATTCACAGACCTTTTAAAGCATGAGAGTTTAATAAGCACTGACTGAATTAAAAAGGCATAGTGGAGAATGTGCTGAATGTGGGTTGAAGAAGAACTGGGTTTGAATTTCATCTTAGCTACTTATGAACTGTGTGATCCTGGGCAAGTCATTTAACCTGTCGGGGTCACAGTTACTTTATATGAAAAATAAGTTAGTGCCATATTTAATGATTTATAAGGTTCCTTCCAGTTCTATGCAGTAAAGAGAATAGCTTTCCTAGATATGTTAGATTCCCCCCCCAAAAAAAATTAGTAAATACCTATTTTTCCTAAAATCATGCTGTTTAATCATTTTTAGTCACCTTTATGGCCCCTTTTAGGATTCTTGACAAAGATACTGGAATGGTTTGTCATTTCCTTCTCTGGCTCATTTTAGGGATGAGGAAACTGAGGGAAACAGAATTACATCACTCTGTCATACCATACCATCACACAGATAATAAATGTCTGAGACTGGATTTGAACTCAGGACTTTCGACTCTAGACTTGACAAGATATCCATTATTCCACCTAGCTGCCCTAGGTTCTGATTAGATTTAAAGCCACACATTAGAAGGCCACTAAATCCAAACCCCTCACTTTACAGATAAAGATCAGTTACACAGTAAGTTTTTTTTTCTTTCTTTTTGCTGAGGCAAATGGGGTTAAGTGACTTGCTCAGAGTCACAAAGCCAGGAGGTGTGAAGTGTCTGACGTCAAATTTGAATTCAGGTCCTCCTGATTTTAGGGCTGGTGTTCTACCCACTGTGTCACCTAGATGTACCCCCTCCTGGGTAAGCTTTCTGAGGCAGGATTTGAACTCAGGTTTTCTAGATCTAAGGAACATAATTAAAAGTGTAAATATAGTAATTGTTTTATCATTTGTGAAATGAGAGACTAAATTATAGGAGTTTGTCAGTTTAGGGCATCCAGACTTGTGATTTCATCAGTATGTGAAACTTGGTTTATAGAAATGTTCCAGGTGTAGATTAGTAACTAATGTGAAATTTAATGGTTTTAGGGATCTGCCCGAGGCCTAAAATGAAAAGTGACTTGTTCCATCATCACTTGGATCATATAAGATCAGAGGCAGGATGGAAACCCAGATTATCATCCTAGACCTAGCCATTGTGCTGCTTCTCACACATTCTATGATTCTATAACCTTACAACTAGCTGTGGAAAAGAACAGAAAAATCAATACAGGTATAAAGCTATATTTACACAACCTACATGAAACAACATTTGACTTAAAGCTAGAATTCTATCAGTTCAAGGGATTGAGGATCATGCTAATAAAAATTTGTGTCTCCAGTGCTTAATACAAAGCTGGTACACAGAAGTTACTTAATAGATTCTGGTTAAACGAATAAATGAAGTGGAACTGATGCTTTCAAGATGTCTGCTTTGTTGTGAACACAATGAGAAAGATAGATTTTGTTTTTTAATCAACAAAGAAGTTTTAAAACTGTGGTTCTCTCTGAATTTCCACCTAGAATGAAGTGTAGAGATTGATCCTTTAAAAAACATACCCTGATTCAGTAATATCTGAACATTGTAAACATTAGCAGAAATATCCTAAGTGACATTTTTCTAGTGCCATCTTATTTTTCATTGTAGTTATGTTGTTGTTTGGACCTGTGATTTCTATTATTGGCGTCATCATTTCTATCATTGGTATTATCATAGAGAGCTTCTATGAAGGCTGTTCCCTGTATTAACACAGATTGCCAACAGTTTTGTAATTTATAGTCTGAAAGAGCTGTCTGGGAATACCTAAAGCCTAAGTGTCTTATCCATGGTTAGACAGCTTGTCTATGTCAGAGGTGAGACTTGAATCCAGATCTTCCTGACTCATATGAGTTCTTTATTCACTATTTTATGCTGCTCCCCCATTTCATTATTAGATAATTAGATAGGTAGATAAAGATAGATAAAGAGATTACAGTTCCTTTTACTGCGTGGCAGGCTTAATATTTACCTAGAAATTTCCCCAGAAATCAAACATCCTGATTGCCCTGAGTGCCATGAGTAAGCAGAATTTTTAAGTAAATGGGCGGAAGAATATTGAGGGCAAGAATTGTTTCTGCATGTGCTATATCGGAAGAAGAGAGATCTATTTTTTTTCCCCTGATGACCATCAGAAAAACATACACTTACCTGCTTATCTAAAACATATATACATACAATGTACATATATGTATACATTTATATTTCCTATGTATTTAAATAGGTTTTATTTAAAATGTGTTTCATATTATTATAATTAACAGATTAAGATGATGAAAGGTATGTGGAGTGAAGAAAAGCAGGAAAAGGGAGGCAAGGCTGGAAAAAGGGAGAGACAGAAAAAGCTAGACCCGAGAGTGTCCAGAGAAGCCACTTTGGTCTTCCCCTGGGAGATGCTGCAGTGGGGCTAATTGGCCCAGGGTGCAGCCCGGAGTCAAGCACACCAAACCAAACTGCCCAGGGACAGAAGCAATTAGGAGTTTGGATCAGTCTGCGCTTGGAAACAGAAATCAGAGTGGCTGGAGCCCTGTGGCAAGGGGAGGCGATGGGGGAAGAAGAAATGGGATCCGAAGCAGAAGAGTTCCGAGTCTGAGTCCGAGATGAGGAACACCAGGGCCAGGGTCGGGAGCGGGAGGGCAAGCCCGGCACCGGGGCCGGAGTCAGGTTTCCTGGAGCAGTCTCCTCCAGCACCAGTATCGGCTAACCTCTGCGAGCATGGGCAGCCTGCTGCTGCTAGAAAGGGAAGATGCACACTGGGCAGTGTGAGAGGAGGGGAGAGAGAGCCCGAGAACCAGGCAGGGAAAAGAGAAGGGCAGGAAAAGGAAAGAGGCTTGCAGACACAAAAATGCCTGGGACGGGACGGGTCGAGACTCGGAGAGGAAGAGAGAGACAAGGATAAACCCATGAAAAAACCAGGCAAGGTGAGACTCAGAAGAGAGGCTCTGGAAGAGATGAGATGAGTCCAGATGACAGGTAAGTCTCTCCAAATTTAACTCGTTTGGTTTTCTCAGTAAATCATCCCATCCTTATCTTGCTCTTTCCCGAAACTACAAGTTCTTATCACTGGTAAAGGCTCACAAATTATTTAACTACTGTTTGCAGCTTCTTAACTCTTCTCCTAAAATCTTTGGTAGAGGTTTCTAATCTATTTTTTAAACATCATGAACCTTTTTCTTAGGAAAAAAATTAATGCAAAACATAAGATATGTAAAACACCAAAGTAAACCAATTATATTAAAATTTAATAATGAATTTTATTACTAAAAATATCAAATACATTTTATATTAATACACAAAACATGCTATATAATGTTGTAATATTAATATAGGATATGTTTAATATATCAAAATCTAGATCACATAAAATAGATTATATGGATATATATATATAATGGATAATTTATATATGGATATATATATAAAATATAAACATATACACATATGTGTGTGCATATATATATATATCTCAAATGACAGATCTCAAGTTAAGAACTTTTGAAAAATATTTTTCTCTTCTCTAAATGTAGTATTTACAACAAAATGTGGGGAAATGGAGAAGGATTTTCCAAATTACAGGAGCAATGATCAGAATTCTGTTCTCTTGGAAAGTTTTGCAAAATCATGCCAATAGCTAACGGTTTCCCTCACCTGTTTTGTGTGGTATGAATGTAATTGCTTCATCATTTCAAAGCAGAAGACCTAACTGGATGAAAAGAAGCAACTAGAAGTTTCATCTTACTTATTTTAGCATCACTTTATCCATAAAGTGATCTTGAACACAGTGCTTTTTTTTCTTGGTGGAAGGGCAGAATTTGTGATAAGAGAAGGAGAATTTGACACAGATTATTTATTGACACAGATTATTTTTGTAAACTTGTATTCAGGCATCTAAGAAATTCTGGTTTGGGCCCTGTTCCTTTGGAGCTATGAAATCATAGACAAATCACTTAACTTGTCTGTACCTATGCTTTGTCCATTGTAAAATATCTCTCTTCCCTCACATGGTTGTTGACAGCCAAAATGGGATGTGAAAAATGAAAGTGCTTTAAAAAATTAGGGTGCTATAATTCATCTTTATGAGGTACTTTTACAATTTTCCAAAATGCTCTCCTCACGTTTAATTCTGTGTTGTATGTAGTCAGTGGCCACATGACTGTCCCCATTTTACAGATGAGGAAATGAACTTGGGAAATGGCAGGCCTAATTTTTCATATTTGCTTTTGAGGGAAGGGAGAAAGAGAATCAGGGACAGAGAGACAAGAGAAAGAGAAAGAGAGACTGAGAGAGACAGAGAGAGACAAAGACAGAAGCAGACAGAATAGTAGAGACAGAAACAATGGCAGAGAGACAGAGACAGAGACACACAGAGAGAAACAAAGAGAGTTAGAGAGACAGAGACAGAGAAGCAGAGAGGCAGACACACACACACAGACAGAGAGAGAGACAGAGACAGAGAGACAGACAGAGAGACAGAGACAGAGACAGAGATAGAGACAGAGAAGCAAAGAGGCAGACAGAGAGAAAGAAAGAGAGAAAGAGACACGAAGGGGCGGGAAAGGAAAGGAGGATGAGACACACAAGACAACCAGACAGAGAGAGAAAGTTAGAAAGAGGTAGAGACAGAGACAGAGAGGTAGAGAGAGAGAAGAAGAAGGAGAGAGAAAAAGAGAGAGAATCCCTATCTTACAGAAGCAATATTCTAAAGAGGAAAGACAGCACATAAATGGGGAGTTCAAAAGGAGTGGAGGAAAAAGAACACAGGAGATAGAAATGGCAGCAGGGGTCCCATAAGGATAAATAGTCATGGTGGGAAGTTACCAATAGGATGGAGGGTTTTCCAGGATAGAAAAAAAAAGTTAGATTGTTGTTCTTAAACTCAAATTCTGAAGAAATAAAAATGAATCATAGAAGGTTCATTTAGTTTAAATGCTCATTTTACAAAGAAATTGAAGTCTGGAGATGGCTGGCAATTTGTCCAAGATTTGCCCCATTTCCAGAATTTAGTCTTTCAGTTCTTTCTCTTTGAAAGCTCTAGCTTTTTTTCTTTTTTTCACTTAAATAGTATTTTGTTTTTTCCAATTACATGTAAAGATAAATTTCAGTATTCACTTTTGTAAGATTTTGAGTTCCAAATTTTTTCCCTTTTTCCCTTCCCTCTCTTCTTCCCAAGACAGCAAGTCATCTGATATATGTTATACAGATACAGTCATTTTAAACATATTTCCATATTAGTCATGTTGTGAAAAAAAAAAACAAAAAAAGGAAAAAAAAAGAAAAAAAGAAAAAAGAAGGGTGAAAATAATATGCTGATTTGTATTGTCTTTATGATCTGCATTTAGTCCCCACTCTAGTTTTCTTAAAAGTTTAGTTCAAATGTCATCTTCTCCATGAAGATTTTTCTGATCTCCATCCCCTCAATTGCAAAAGTTACTACATGTAACTCATTTTGTAGTGGCAAGCAACTGGAAACTGGGGATGCTCATCAGTTGAAGAATGGATGAATATTAAGAAGGTAGTGGAATATTATTGTATGGCTGATTCCAGAAAAGCCTTGAAAGACTTACATTAATTGATGCTGAGTGACATGAGTAGAACTGAGAGAACATTGTATACAGTAATAAGATTATGTGATAATCAAATTGATGGGCTGGTCTCTTTTCAACAATATAGTGATTCAAGGCAATACTAATAGATTTGTGATGGAAAATTTCATCTGCCCCAAGAGAAAGAACCATGGAGACTGGATGTTAATTGAAGCATAGTATTTTTTTTCTCTTTTTTTCTTTTCTTTTCTTTTCTTTTTTTTTTTTTGGTTGTTGTTGTTGTGCTTGTTTGCTTGTAGCTTTTTTTTTCCTTTTTGAGCTGATTTTTCTTGGACAACATAACAAATATGGAAGTATGTTTAGAGGAATTACACATATATAATTGCACATATATCAGACTGCTTGCTCTCTTGAGGAGGGGGGAGGGAAGGAGAAAGATTTGGAACACAAAGTTTTACAAAAATGAATGTTGAAAACTATCTTTACATGTTCTTGGAAAAATTAAATACTATTTTAATTAAACACATATAGTATATTTGCTTATACATATATATGTCATTTCTCTGGGTAGAATATAAACTTCTTGAGGTCAGGGACTATTTTTTTTCTTATCTTTGTACACTAGTGCTAGCACAGAGTAATCACTTAATATAAGCCTGTTGATTAATTCACTGATGAAAGTCATTTAGGGGAAACAACCAAGTTTCCCTGGCCTAGTCTTCTTTCTACTTTTCCACAATGCTTCTCTACTACTCCATAAACCAAATATTTCATGGGAGTGCCCCAAGATGAAAAGGAGGTAATACTCAGGTTGTGGCACTGCATTAATTAGTTCTTTTACAAGACCAGGTTAAATCTTGTTCACCTGGGCTTTCTAGGATGTTAACTGACAGTTACCTTTTTCTCTTCTTACTTAAAGGATTATATTCACTGTTTCTTCTGGCTGTGCTGCTGAATAATAAATCTCAACACTAGCTTCTAATAGGTAACTTTATTAATTCAACTCTGCAACATAGATACACATGCATGCATGTGTGTATATATATAAAACCTATATAGGGCATATATGTGTGAATATATAAACATACACATATATACAAGTGTATATGTAATTATATACACATACACATATATAACATATTTAAATTGCTAGCCAAGTAATTTATGATTTTCTCCCTATTAGGAGATTAAAGTGTCACAAACATAATATTGTAATACTACCATAACATGTCACTGAGGGCTATGATCTGATTAGAATACATAACTGAATAATTATTAGTATTATTATTTAGTTGTTTTTTCACTCATGTCTAAATCTTCATGATTCCTTCTGGGTGTTCTTGACAAAGATACTGAAATGGATTGATATTTCCTTTTCCAGCTCATTTTACACATGAGGAAAATGACTTGTTCAGGGTCACACCAGTTAGCATAGTATGTAGGAGGCAGAGCTTGAGTTCCAAACTCATTCTGGTTCAGAGGTTAGCTCCCTAGCCAGTATACCAAGCTACAATTAATGAGGAAAATGACTTTAAAATTAAGCTTATTTTAATGCTTTCCTTCTACTTCCCTTATGATTCTGTAAGGAGAGTAGGATTAGGGAAGTATTGGAGTCCAGTGCTGTACAATCCTGCTTGGGTAGGAGTACGTTATACTGCAGCACCTAGGCAGTACAGTGGATAGAGTACTGGACCTGAAATCAAATGGGTCCTCAGACATTTACTAGCTGTGTGATTCTGGGCAAGTCACTTAGTTCTGATTGCCTCAAAAAAATCTAATTTTCTATATGAATGAAAGCAGAGGTTCAATCTCTATCCACTTTCTTTTGATTCATTCATTATTTAAAAACAGAGTTCTTCCAAGTGGATATCCTGTAATGGATGTGAAAAATCTTATGATTCTTAGAAGATGGGAGAGGGAAAAATGCATCCCTTTTCTGATGCTGCTATATTTCTGTCTCCCACATCATCCCACGAAAGAAGGGGAGAGAGGAGGAACATAGAGAAAAGCAAACTGTCCCGAGCAGCTGAATCCTACAGTGGGTAAAGAACTAGATCTGGAGTTGGAAGACTTTTTTCCTTCCTTCTCTGCACCTTCATCTATAGAGTCCTTGTTTTGGGCTAAGGGAACCCTGAGACTATAGAGTCTCCTCTCCTTTATTTCAAATGTTTAAAATGTGAGGAGAAGGGGAGTCTGTTACTGTTGTGAGATATGTATCTGGAGGAAGAGAAACAACAAGGTAGAAGCCTCATCCGTACTAGGCAAGCAACTTATTTGCAATGAGCTTTAATTTCCCCTTCTGTAAAATCAAAATAATACCTGTAATATCTACCTCACAGAATTATTTTGAGGTTTCAAAGCAAACATATGTAACCCACACTGGTACTTTGGTACTCCTTGTTTTAATTGGTCCCAGAAGGCAGAAGGAGTGGTGAAAATGACAAGTACTGAAATGGATTTTTTCCATCAGGAGTACATCTCTGGTCTGCAGCCTAAGCATCCCTCCCCACTTAATTCCCCAAAGAGGCAAGCAGGGGTTCCAGCTGCAGAGAAACGAGCTGGACCAGCTGCTTCTTCCTTCTCGGCCCAACTCAGTCCCACCTTTGCACAGGGCTCTGGCCACTGCCTGGGGTTCCAGGGCTGCAGGAGTCCTGCTTCTCCTGTTAAACATACTCCCTACTATCTGGGGAGTTGGGAGACTGCACTGCAGTCCCATCATCCTGCAGGAGTTGCCCTGGGACCCACTGCCAAATGCACAACCTCTAACCTGACAGTTAGCACTCGAGATTGCCAAGGTGGGCAGTTTCCCTAGCCAACCTCCCATCCCTGCTGCTCAACCAAGATGGCAATTAAGTACCATGAGGGCTGAGCAATCATCAAGGGCTGAAATATTTTTTTCTCATTAAAATGTGTTGAATTTGATGAGTTTTGAAGCTGACTACTGCCAAAGTACTTGAAAAAATTTAAATTAAAGTCAGTTTTTCATATTTTTATTGTTTTTGATTATTGAAAAGCAGTTTGGCTTAACGAATGGAAGGCCAGCCATAGAGTCAAGATGTCCCAGGTTCTTGTGCTGTCTCTCTAAGAGTCTGGCTGTGTCACCCTGGCCATATTGTCTACCTATCAGACTGTAAATTTCAGAAACCTGGGGGTCTCCATTGGTAGATGCAATTTTCTTATAGCAAGCAAAGAATAGAGATTTTTTGGGGGGGAATAGTATATTCCACAATTTTATTATTATTGTTATCACGATATATCTTAAAAGACCCTGAAATGGGAGTCAGAGAAGTAGATTCTAGTACCACCTCTGATTTTGGCAAATCATTACTTCTTTCTGTCTCAGTCTTCTTCCCTGGAAAATGAAGGGACTGCATAATCTCCAAGGTCTCAAACCTATTAGTCTATGTGATCATGATATTCTGTGATGGAATCCTATATATATTTCCCAATAGAAACATCATGAAAAATAGTATTTAGGTTCAATTCTATTTGTGCCATACATACATGGGGTACATGATAGGTCATAAGAGTCACAAAAGTCACATTTGTGGTCTGGACTAGAAATCTAACCATTGTTTATAACATTGTTTCTGTGGGAAAGTACATTTCTAGTTCTAAACAACCAAATGAAAAATAAACTTTTGGAACATAGCCTGTTGTTAAGGCAAAAGAATATAGAAATAAAAATGCCTTTTGAAGACCAAAGAAAATCATGTTGAAAGTTAGCAAAGGCTTTTTCTATATGACTTTTTGAAATTAATAAATAATAATAAAAATTAATATTATACATTTAAAATTTCCTTTGCTAGTTCTTCATGTGTCAGCTCCACTAAATGTGACTATACCTCAAGGCTCTATCCTGGGCTTCCTTAAATTTTTTTTCTTACTTTTACATGTATTTAACTTTTTTTCCCCTCCCACTGTTCCCCTCCCATTGAACAGTAACAACAAAATAAAAAATAAAACCCCCATCGTAAACATGTGTAGTTCTGCAAAACAGATTCCCATGTTTGTCATTCCCAAGAATGCATGTCTCTGGCAGAAGATAGGTGTCATGTTTCATCTTCAGTGTTCTGGGCTCATGATTCATTATTGCATTGATCAGGATTCTAAAGTCTTTCAAAGTTGTTTTTCTCTATAATGTTGTTGTCACTGTAGAAATGAATCTCCTAGTTCTGTTCACTTTTCTCTGCATTAGATCATAAAGATCTTCCCAGTTTCCTTGAAATTGTTCATTTCGTCATTTCTTATGACACTATAACATTCCATTATACTCATATAGTATATTTTGTTTAACCATTTTCCAATAAAATAGCCTCTTGTTTTCTAATTTTGGTTGTTAAAAGGGTTGTTTAAAATATCCTTGTACATTTAAGACCTTTTCCTTTTTCATTGATCTCTAGTAGTATGGCTTGTTCAAAGCATATGGAAAATTGAGTAATTTGGGGACCATAGTTCCAAATTGTGTTCCAAAAAATCTAAAAATGATTAATTCACAGCTCTTCCAATAGTACACTACTGGTCTGGGCAATCTTCTCCTTTCATTCTATACCATTCTACTTGGTGATCTCATTATCTCACATGGGTCCAATTATCTTCTCAATACAGATGAGTCTCAGATTTTTAAATCTAGCTTTAATCTTTCTCTTGAGCATGTCTAGATGCCTTTTGTTCATCTTGAACTGGATGTTCCACAGGTATCTCAAACTCAAACAAAATTCATTGTCTTTCTTCTTAGACTGTCCCCTCTTCCAAACTTGCCCATAATTATAGGGGGAGGCACCATCCTTCCAGTCACTCAGGCTTACAACCTCTGTCTTCCACAATTCCTCCCATCCGTCAAATATAAACCAAATGTTGCTGAATCTTCTTGTTTCTACTTTTGCACCTTTCATTTACATTTCCATTTCTCCACTCATATTGGCAACCATCCTAGTATAAGCCTTGATTAATCAGACTACTTTAATAACTTTCCTCCAGAAAAATAACTGATAAGTAAAAGAATATATAGAACAATTATATATATGTGTACACATACACCTATTTGTGTCTAATGGCAGTTATAATGGGGAGGGGAGGAGAGGGAAGAAAAAAAATTTACATGATCACTTTATTATTTGTTTGGAGGGAATAATAAGTTGTACATGGTAGATTTGCAATTTTATGTAATCATCTTTTTTATTTTATTGTATTATGGAAATGCTAGTTTTCTTCCATGAATTGAAAATAAAATAAAATTTTAAAAATAGTCTTCTAATTGGTCTCTCTGGTTTCTAGTCTCTCCCTACTCCAACTCATTTTCCACTCACCTGCTAAAATGAATTTGTTAAAGTTAATGTCATCCTCCTACTTAGTGAACTCTAGTAACTCACTACAACCTCTATTTGGCATTTCAAGTCCATCACAACATGGGCCCTACCTACATTTTCAGTCTTTTTTACACAATACTACACACACTCTGTGATTCAATTTCATTGGCTTATTTGTTGTGTTGGGAAACTCCCTCTCTTAACTCTGTTTTTGCACTGACTGCCTCCTGTACTTGGAATGCTACTAGAATATTCCTAGAAATGTTAAAAGTTTTTTGTGCTTATTCTTTTAAAGTTTTTTTTAAGTTTTTTTTTTAAATTACTAGGGGCAGCTAGGTGGTACAGTGAATAGAGCCCTGACGTGGAATCAGGAGCACCTGAGTTCAAATCTGGCTTCAGACACTTGACACTTAATAGCTGGAAACAAGTCACTTGACTCACACAATTATATAAATCAGTAATTTTATTACTGATATGTATATATATATATATTCTCTAAGGTCATAGGATCTGAGAATTAAAATTGAAAGGGGATTTGAAGGCTCCTTCATTTCAGAAATAAGCAATCAATAAGGCCCAGAAAGGTCTAGTGATATATGGTATCATAAGTGTGGAAATAGAAGGAAATCACCTTAACGGTAATTGAATCCAATCCTTTCATTTTCCCAGTGATGAGATGATGACTCAGCGAGATGAAGAGACTTGCTCAGAGCTAGTATTTGAAATGGATTTGAACCTCATCTTCCTAATTCCCAGACTGGCATTCTACCCATTATACCATGCTGCTTCCATTATAACTTTAACAAAGTGTTTGATTTTTTCCTCAAAATTAGTCACTAAGCTGAAATAACAAGGCAATGTTGATTTTGGAACTGAATCAGGCACTATTGCCAGATTAGAGAATGGAAGATGTTACAAGGGAGATGCTGACTCTTCCCTGAACTTAGTTTTTCTACTCCAACCTCCTGACCATATTTCTCTTTTATTCTGTCTGCTACTAAAAGGATGGAGAAACACAATTGGAGATAATAGACTTAAACTGACTAAATCTAGAGAGTCAGTTCATTGCTCAGACCCAGAGTAGAGTTAAAATTCAGTATTTATCACAGTATCTTTAAATGAATGTCAGATAATCTGAAAAACTGTCAGAGGGTTTGCAGGTGTGTGTGTGTGTGTGTGTGTACTTGTTTAATCTGACATTTTCTTCATCATTTATATATGACTCATTAATAGATAATACCAAGGACATCTTGATTAGGTCCTGAAGCTAGTCTTGGCTACAAGTGACATTAGTTTCGAGCAGACCTTTTACCAAAACATGTAGTATAACTTGAACATAATGAACCAATTTTCCTTTGCCACATATGAAAATGAATCTCATTGTATTTTAGTCATGCTGTATTTTCTACATCAAATTGGGATTCACCTTAAGTGCTATTGCCCGTACCTACATATACTAGATTATTTACTCTCATTCCACATTTCAGCACAAAATCACAGAATCTCATGGTTGGACCTCAGAGGATCATCGTATTTTATTTAAATAGGAATTGTTTCCACAACATTCCTAAGAAGTGGTTATTCTGCCTTTACTAGAAGAACTTTTGTGATCTGCAGAAACAATTCATTTCATTTCTGTGCAATTTTAATTTTAAGGAAGTTTTTCTTGACATCAAGATCAAATTTGAGTATTTGCAATATCTATCTTTTACTTCCAGTTCTGCCCTTTGGGATCAAGCAGAAAAGTCTAGTTTTTCCACATGGCAGATAGTGAAAATACTTGGAAACAACTCTCATGCTCCATATAATTTGGGTTATTTAAATTGTGTGCATAGGCCTGGAAGGAGATAGAAAATGTAGGTAAATCAGTCTCTCTACACTAATGGAGCTGGTGGTCTAGGAAAGGATTAAGACATCCATAGATCAAATTGTAGCTCATACTAATATATGACAGATCCTTAGAAGAAGAGTCCCAAAAGTAATATTTGAAATCCAGGAGAGGTCTTTTCTCATGGGGAGAGATCAAGGAAGACTTTATGAAGGAGGTGGCTTTTTAACTCAGCTTGAAAAGACCAGAATTCAACCAGTGAAGAATGCAAAACCAGGAATAACAATAAAAATATAACATAGAGAAATATATGATAAGGATCCTAAGGAACAATATGAGTGTAGGAAAGTGAATGGATTCAAAATGTGGAGGAAGATTCAATGGGACTATATTATTGTTTGGATATGAAAAAAGAGGGAGAACTAATTGGAGATCAATAAATTAATTAATTAGCATTTACTAAACACCTTTTATATGCCAGGTATTGTGCTAGATTATTGGAGATACAAAGATACTTTGAAATGATTCTTGATTTTACTGAATTTGCTTCTGATCTATAGAGGGAGCAACATATGGACATATAAGTATATCCTATATGTAAGATTAAGAATTGTCAGTGATTTCTTTGATGTAAACTCCCAGATAAGAAAACATCTCTCTCTCTCTCTCTCTCTCTCTCTCTCTCTCTCTCTCTCTCTCTCTCTCTCTCTGTCTCTCTCTCTCTCTGTCTCTCTCTGTCTCTCTCTCTCTTCTCTCTCTCTCTCTGTCTCCCTCTCTTCTCTCTCTCTCTCTCTCTCTCTCTCTCTGTCTCTCTGTCTCTCTGTCTCTCTGTCTCTGTCTCGTCTAGATCATAGCAATGAATAGATATATCTGGACTCTCCTCTGTGCACCTTTCTTCAAAGTTATTCTTTGGTAACAGGAGGTTGTGGTCAGGAGGCAGAAGCCACTCTCCTCTCCTCATAGAAAGAGTACCAAGCTAGAATTATATCTGTCCCTTTAAATATTCTTTAGTCCTTTAAATTAAATCAGTGGACTCATGTATAAAATCTACCTTTTCCGTGTTGTATAGAGGAACTAAGTTTACAGAATTTTCTCACTGTGGATATAAGACTAGGGAAAAATCATGGTGTGCTTTCACCAGATTTAAATTGATATCAAGAGAAAACCTTGAAGATTCTACAAAAGGGTTGAAGTGAAGGAATATTGAGAGCAGCAGGAGGTTTTTAAAGGTGGGGGTCCATGGCGAGGTGAAGAAGGTGGAAGGGGAAATCTCTGCCCCTTTTCCAAGGTGGCAGTAGCTGGGATGATTTTTTGGTATGTGAGTCTTGGTTCTTTTTAGTACCAACTGAATCACCCCTTGTTCCCAAGGAGGCTTGACTCCCTAAGCTATTGCCTGGGCAACAAGTCTGGTTGCTATGTCAGCACAGGGCCTTAAAAGACACTCATCAGATAGGAAAAAATGACAAAAAAGGAAAATAATAATTATTGAGGGGAGATAGGAGGTCAGGGACTGTAAGATGGTCTAACTGTACAAAAAAGCTATTTGGAACTATACCCATAAAGTCACTTTACTCTATTTAACACTTTGATCCAGTGATACCCTTACTGGGCATATATCCTTAAGAGGTCAAAGAATGAAGAAGAAGTAAATATATTTGTAAACAGTAGGGTATGTGTCTTGTTCATGTAAATTATATGAGTAAATATGAGTGTGTCTAGACATGACTTGCATGGAGAAGTGAATAGTTATCTCTAGAGTTTCCTTTTTCCAAAGGGAGTCTTTGATTCTAGGCAAGAGGGCAGCAAGAGGATATGGTCAGAAGCTGGTCACTCTATTCTCCTGAGAGAAAGGGTATTGATCCATCTGACTCATTAAATATTGATAGTCTGGAGGAAACAGATTTTAAGTTCAAACTGAACTCCTGATCACTACTCCTTAATGGGGAGGGAGTGGTTTAATACATCCAAGGCTTGACTCATTTTCTACCAAATGCCAATTCTACAATGAACAAATAAACCCATTTATCCAAGCTGAGAACAGAGAAGGTATGCAGATGAGAATATATATATATATATTATTGCATAGTGTATGTATGTACATATATACACATACATACATACACTATGCAATAATTTCAAAGAATAAATGAGCTCTTCCATACTGAGCTCAACCAAGAGAGAGAGTCCCATATCCCCCGAGGGGAAATTCTCTAAAGTTTTGAATGTGGTAAACTGGGCACAAAAACATGAATGGAGGGTTGGCTCTTCTCTGTGTCAGCTTCTCAATTTTTTTTTCGTTTTTGGGACTTGAAGAGACTCTGGAAGCACATGCTATCTCTCCCAAAGCTGGAAAGTAAAATACCCAAATCTTTCTTTTCCCTTGCTCTCTCCAAGTCTACCTCTCACACAGACACTAGGCATGTTCACTAATAAAGAAAATAAAATATAAATGAGTGTTGAGGCACAAATTATTTGTAGCAGAAATTTTAGTATATATACATAAATTGTGGAGTGGTTGCACTAATTATGATATGTGAATGTAAAGGATTATGATGAATTCAGAGAAACCTGCAATCTTTCCTTTATGGAAAGACTTATATGTACTGAAGCTATTTGAATTGAGTAGAATAAGAGCAATTTACATAACTATAATAATGTAAAAGAAAACAATTTTGAAAGATCCTAGAACTTTGAACAATGCACTGACCAGTTATGACTTTTGAGAGACTGGTACTGAAGTAAACTACCCATTTCTTGCCAGAGAGATGACAGATGAGAGATACAGAAGGAGATATATATGGCCGCTGTATGAAATGGTTTTCCCTTTTTATACATGCTTATTTCTGTAAGAAAAACCTTTTAAGTGAATCAATATGTGGCAAAAGAGATTAAAAGAAGAAAAAAGGAACTTCGATAAAACATTTCTAAAAAGAATTTTAGAACAGATCAGAAACTAGAATAATATGCACTTAAACTATGAAATACAAATTCATGGTTTCATTTGTAATTTTCTTTGTAAAGTGAAATGTTTATATTTGTTGATTATTGTTAAATTAATCATAAAAAATGAAATTCATATTAAAGAAAGAAGTGCAGAAGACATTGTATCCCTGCCTTAAAGGAAGTGATAATTTCACAAGGGATTAAGACACAAATGGATTGAGTAGAAAGAGGAGTGGGTATGGAGTCAGAGTCTTCATTCAATAGTACTTATAGTAAAATGTCAACTATATAAAAAGGGCAGTTAGATGGTACAGTGAATAATGTAGAAACTGGAGCAGAAAGACTCATTTTCCTGAGTTTAAATCTGGGTCTCAGACACTTAGTTTTTGTGTGGACCTGACTGATTTAACCCTGTTTGCCTCAATTTCTTTATAAAATGAGCTGGAAAAGAAAATGGCAAACCATTCCAGTATCTCTACCAAGAAAACCCAAATGGGGTCATGAAGAGTTGATCATGGCTGAAGACAACTGAACAACAAATGCTATGGTTGTTATGCCCTGAATTATTAAAATTATTATGTTGTGCCCTGAATAAAATTATTATGGCCACCCCCCTCCTTGCCATTAGTACTACTGGGAGAAGTTGAATCGTGAAAAACCTTGAAGTTCTGGCCACTCTGTATTACATTGTATCATAGAATTCCAGGTGCCTTATCTCAAATACTTGCTGGAAAAATTTTAAATAAAATTTTAGCAATGAGATTACAGAAAGTTATCCCCAGGATAATATACCATGACCAAGTAGGATTTATACCAGGAATGCAGGGCTGGTTCAATATTAGGAAAACTATTAGCACAATCAATTATATTAATAACCAAATTAACAAAAACCATATGATTATCTCAATAGATGCAGAAAAAGCCTTTGATAAAATCCAACACCCATTCCTATTAAAAACACTAGAGAGTATAGGAATGAATGGCCTTTTCCTTAAAATGATCAGTAGTATCTATTTAAAACCATCAGCAACCATTCCCAATAAGATCAGGAGTGAAACAAGGCTGCCCACTGTCACCATTACTATTTAATATTGTATTAGAAATGTTAGCTTTGGCAGTAAAAGAAGAAAAAGAGATAAAAGGAATTAGAGTAGGTAATGAGGAAACCAAATTATCACTCTTTGCAGATGACATGATGGTATACTTAGAGAACCCTAGAAAATCGACTAAAAATTACTAGAATCAAATACTTGCTGGGATAATTCCCCCAGCTTTTGAGTATTGCCCCTTGTCTCACTTAATCTTCTTATCTTGACTCCCATCCTGTCAGGACTAAGTTATGATCCTTTCCTAGAATTATGGCTTCTCCTCCCAGTGTTCTCGCCCCCCCATCTGACTTACTCAGGCCATATATCTTGGGTAGCTAAAAAAAAGCCTATAAAAGGTGTCTGCCTCAATTGCTCAGGGTCGAATGATTTTTGGTCATGAGTCCCATTTGGCTAGTCTAAACTCTTCACATTAAAATATTAAAAAACAATCTCTATCTTGCCTCAGTTTCCCCAGCATTAAATGGTGAGAGGCACCATGACCTGCTAGCTAGAGAGTTAATTCTTAGACTCAGAAAAACCTGCCTAGGTTTTACCTATGACACACTCTAGTTGTGTGACTTTGGGGAAAAAAATTTAATTTCTGGCCTAGGCATAGAGTCTGTTAAAGGTCATGATTTGAACTCTCATCTCACCAAAAGCAAAGAGTTATCAGGGTTCAATTCTAGATTTTCATTTCCTAATGATATGAAAAAAATAGAAGTTCAAGGATAAAATAAGGCTTTTTGCTTAGAAGGATTTCAGTCCAGGGAAGTTCGTTGCAATCATTTTCTTTTTTTTTTCTCATTAAATGATTTATTATAGTTAATAGTTAGCATTTAAATAGGTTTACAGTTAGCAAATCACCTTCTCATACTTTTTTTAAGCAAATATATAACTTAGAAGTTTTTGTGTGACTGAATTTGTTATTTGTCCTTCATTTTCAAAGAGGACTAATAACTTGCTCAAGAATTGGATTTAAGTGAGGGAGAGTTGTACAAAGTTGTCAGCTTTATTCTCTCTCTCCTCCGTAATCATCAGAGTCCAGTGGCAAGACAAAAGTCAAGATGCTCAGAGATGGCACAGGATGCAGTAGGGGACCTTAACTTTTTTAGATTTTTTAGATTAAGGCCTTTCCCAAGTCCGTTTGTCTGAGGCAACACCTAGTCAATGAATAAGGGCTAAGTAAGAACTGAGACAAAGATGGCCTAGTTTACCCTCACCAAAGTATCAAACTGGAGAGGGAAGACCTTGTGAGTTTCTGCCAGAACAGAAAACAATTGCTATTTACATCCATTTTAAGCTATCAAAACCAAAGAGCAATGGAA
The DNA here is from genome assembly GCA_023553655.1 of Myrmecobius fasciatus. NCBI lineage: Eukaryota > Metazoa > Chordata > Mammalia > Dasyuromorphia > Myrmecobiidae > Myrmecobius > Myrmecobius fasciatus. The sequence continues at coordinate 479,006 of JAJPUD010001140.1, forward strand.
GCTTGGCATGGGGGCTATTATTGGTCATTCAATGAAATCCAGAGTGATTTGGGTTTAAAGGCTTAGTCAAGTAGCTCCACTTGAATTACAATGAGTTTTTTAAAGCCTGTTTTTTTTATAGCTATATTTTAAGAAATCATAAATAAAAGCTGTGTGTAGGACAAAAAAGTAAATTATTCTGGCTCTTTGGAAACAACAAAAAAATTTTTTTTAAACAATTTAGCTCTCAAATATCAAAATATCTTACATGTGACCACAATTTATATTTCTATGCACAGAGCATTCACATGTTAGAATATGGTGCTCCAAATGGAGAGAGGGACTGATGAGGTCCTGGGTAGCCAGGTGGGCATTAGCAGAGAAAATCTGAATCACTGCAAACAATCTGGAAGCTTATCTACTTCAGAGGCAAGCTGGGAAGAGCCCTCATTTCAGCCTTAAATGAGCCTTTTGTTCTGAGTTAGTTCTTTTGTTCCTTGCCTGGACAAAATCATCTTATCCCCACAGTTTACTGTATCTAGTCAGAAAACCAAGTCAACCCCTCTCCTCTCCAGTTATATTTCCCTTCTAAAAAATCTCTCATACTGCAGATCTTCCCTAACTCCTTTTTAGGGCTAGCCACAGTCAATGACATACTTGTACTTTTTGGAGTCTTTCTTCTTGTTATAGCCAACTCCTTTTAGGGCTAGTCGGCTTGCTAAGCATCCCAATGGCAACTTCTCTATGAATTTAGCCTCTCAGTCAATGATAGGATCCTTGTTATAGCTAACTCCCTTTTGGGGTTAGTCTGCTAACTTGTCTTAGAATTTACTCTGCTCTTAGCAGCACAATAAAATTTTTGTCCCTTCATTTGGAGGAGGTCTATGCCTACAAATTATTTTGAGACAGCTTGTAACACTAGCCTGTAAGTCCAATATACTTTTGGGGTAATACTCCTTGAACCCCAACAGGATTATATATATAGCAAGAAAATAAGCAGGAAATGAGGATGAAAAGGAAGGAGAGAAAAAGAAGAAAAAAAGAAGGATGATGGAGAGGAGGAAGAGGGAGGAAGTGGAGAAAGAAGAAATTGAAGAAGAAAGCAAAGAAGAAGAAGAGGGAGAAGAAGAAAAAGAAGGAGAAAGAGGAGGAGGAAGAAGAGGAAAAAGACAAGGAGGAGTAGGAGGAAGAGGAGGAGAAGAAGGAAGAGGAGGATGAGGAAGAGGAGAAGAAGGAGGAGGAGGACTACCAAGAAGAATTAAAAAAAAACATTTCTTCTTCTAATAGCAGTATTCCTGCACTTGATTTGACTGAATTCATAATTCATTTGCAAGGTTACTTAGCTTATAATTGACATAGGGAGGCAATTTGACTTCAAGTCTATTTTACTGTTTTTCCCCAGGCAACACAATCAAACAAAATCTGATATTGATTTGTCTTTTTTCCCCCCTCATGTTATTTCTATCCATATTTGAAAATAAGGTAGGGACTGGGCCTTTTTCTCAATTTTCTATGGTTATTTTTTATTCAGCTCACATTAGTCAAGTCTGGATATCTCCCATCTTTTCTCCTTTTATGCTATTTACTTAGTGATCTCATCAGCTATCATGGTTCATGTATAGTATATGATATATATGATGCATATGTATGCTTTATGTGCATGATGCTCTAGCTATATAACCAGCCCTAGCCTTTCTCTTGATCTCCAGGCCTGAGTTACCAGTTGTCTTTTGGATATCTCAGGCTGGATGTCCTACAGCCATCTCAAACTTAAAATGACCAGAATTCATTATCTTTCTCTTCAAATCCTCTCCTTTCCCCCATTTTCCTATTACTGTTCACAACACTGTGATCTCCTAGTAGCCCAGGCTTGCCACCTCAGTGTCATCATCCTTGACAACTCTCTCATACTTATCCAACACATCCAATTACTTGCCAAAACTTGACATTTATAACGCTTTTCATGTACATGTCCTGTCTGACACCAACCTGGGGCAGGCTCTTTTCATCTTATGTCTAGACTACTGCCACAGTCTTCTAGTTGCCTCAAATCTTTCTCCACTCCAATCCACCCATCCTACTTTTCCTGAATTTCACTGGCTCTCTGCTACTCTCAGAATCTAATATAAAATGTTCTCCCTGCCCCTTAAAACCGTTTTTATCATTCCAATCTTCTTATACCTTATTATATTCCTAACTTTTTATGATATAGTAACACCTGCCAGTGAGGTAGAGGCTGACCACTTCTTGTATGAAACACCTTCCATTTCTCCCAAAGCTTTGCTTTTGCACTGGTTATCTCTCGTTTGCAATGGTCTCCTCTGTCATTTCTACCTACATCTTCCCTAACTGTCTCCAAGACTCAGATCAAATCTTAATTTCCCAAGAAGTCTTATCTGGTCTTTTCTTTCCTTCTCCCTCACTTCTCCTTTCTGTGCATATTTTGTATGTACCTGGATGTTCAAATTTTGTTTCTCCCATTAGAATATTAACTCTTTGAGGTGAGGGTCTGTGTTTTTCTTTTTATCCCTAGCAGTTTGAAGAGTTCCTAGAACATAGTAAGTGCTTAATTAACGCTTGTTGATTAACTTCTGATTACACTGGCATTAGGAACCCCACAACGAGAAAGCATCCTTTCCTGACACAAGTTAGCAACTTTTAACATTAGTTGTCTGGGACATGGAAAGCTTAAGTGACTTGTCCAGGGTCATACAGTCAGTATGTCTTAGGGGCTGGATTTGAACTCAAGTTTTTCTAGTTCTGAGGCTTTTTGTTTTTTGCACTATTCCACACCAGCTCTCTTGGGTTAGAAGTGAGCCATGGAAATATAACTGGGGCTGGGTGATCAGAGCTTCACCTTGGGCACTGAAAATTAAGGGCCATTGACAATGTACACCTTCAACAGTGTTGTAACAACTGAGCTTAACACCTAGTTAGCAAGAATAATTAACAGAGGAAGAGACTCAGTTTGTATGAGTCTCTCCTTCCTTCCCACCTTCTCCCAATCATCAAGTAGCCATGCTTTAAGGCAGCAGGGTCTCCAGTTGTGGTGTAGGATGTGCTGGAGTATCTCTCTCCTCATCAAGGTAGTGTCCCCAGGTCATGGGCCCTAGGAGTTCCCTCTCCCATCTCCAAATGGAAATTTTCTTTAAAATATTGATTTGAAAACTCTTTCCTGCTGTGTGTCCTGAGTGCATGTTTTGAAACTTTCCGGAGCATAGAAATTGCTAGTTCTGGGTCTGGCAAATCCCCATGAAATGTTGTTATCAGCATCATCAGGAAACGGATCAGGAGCCTTTGCCTGAACCCTGACTCAAAAAAGGAACATTTCACAAAGTGGGTCCCTGCTGCCAAAGAGACAAGTGAATACCCGGGGCAACCAAGATACATTTATTTCATGTCAGTCGAATCGTGAGATAATAGACTCTCTACAACACTCTACGTTCTAGTTACTTGTTCTTTCACAGAATAAAAAAAGCAGTAGAGGTAATTGAAAGCAGATAGGCATAGAGTAGTCAGGCAGGTAAAAGGCCCAGCAATTGGATAATATTTTGCAGCTATGAGCTGGGGCTTTCCAGGGAAGACAGCTGGCCTAGGAAGGACCCATTGGGTGAATTCTTCCAGTTTGGTAGCACTGAGAAAAAATCTCCACTTGCCTCTGTGGACAAAGGTGAGTTTGATCCACGTACTGAAATCTGGATAAACATTTGAATTTTCTTTCCTTAAATTCCTTGCTGTCTTTTCTGGAAGATGATTTTCCTTCAAAGTATTTATCATCCGGGAGCCAGGTTTTTCATCTTGGTGGGATCTGGATTCTGACGTGCCATGAACTTTCTCTAGTTCAGCTGTGGCCACCGGTGAATTTTGTTGTATGGTAGGTCTCATGACATCGTGAATCAATTCCACCATTTCTCTGTTTTTGTCTCCATCAGGAATCTCCACTCAGTGCAAGGCGGAGCATGCACTCTGAGCTTCAAGATCTGTGGCCATCTTCTTCAAAACAATGACATCTTCTTTTATTAAGAGGATATCCTGAGCCATTTTGAACTGCCTGCCTTCATTAATACTCACCCTGGCTTCCATCACTTCCATCTGCTTTTGATAAGTGTCAATTTTTTCCTGGATTGTGGACATGGCAGTAACAATGTCAGTCAATTGGCTCAGAAGGACATCTTGTGAAGTTTTAATGTCTCGAAACATTATGGCTACAGGTAAATTCATTTCCTCATCTCTGCTAAAGGCATCTATGAAACGACCGTCTGTAGCTTTAGATAGCACTCTTACTGAAGTCTGGGGCTGTGCCTTATAATTCTGAACATCATTTTTAAAATGCTTTTGCACTGAATAGGTATTTGTAGTCCACATGTGCCCAGCTGCAGTTTTTACCCTTTTAGCCAGAAGCCGATGCCTTTTTTCATAGTAAAATAAGATGGATTTGGTTGAGGGGAAAGGGGGATGTTGGGAGAAGGGAAGAAACTAAATCAAAAACACAGGGGAAAGCAAGGCCGGAACAAAGTAGATCTTTCCCTTACTATTTGTTGGATGGCTTCCATTTGTGACAATTAGAAGGCCCTAGTGTGAAGAATACCAGAGGTAATGTCGAAGGATTCTGGGTTGCTCTCTTCTCTTCAGACAATTCAACTAGAACTCTTTGGAATATCAGAAAACTTCACAGACTCATTTGTGGGTTGTCAGATGACCAGACTCTGATGTCACAATGGCTCTTGCCATGGAAGTAATTCAGTTTTAAAGCAATAAAATAGTATTATTTCATACTTTGCCTAGATATCTTAATTGTATTTTACATTTCTCTAAATGATCATCTTCTGAAAACCTATCCTTGGAAAAATGGGACAGTTTGGCCCCATTTAGCATAATTGGAGTTTGTTGTTGTGTCATTTCAGTCATGTCCAATTCTTTGTGACCTTATTTGGGATTTTCTTTTTCAGTTTATCATATCATAAGATTCAAAAAATCACAATAAACATATAATAATAATCATAAAATCACAGTAATCATATGATAATAATCATAAAATCACAGTAATCATATCATAATCATAATGTAATAATCGATTCATAAAATCAACCCTCATTCTATAAGTATCTATAACATAAATATAGTTCTCAAGAGTTATTTTTTCTTGTTACCTTTTTATGTTTCTCTTGTGTTCTGTGTTTGTAGATCAAATTTTTTGTTCAGTTCTGTTCTTTTCAGTAGAAATAGGTAAAATTCTCCTATATCATTGAAAGACCATCTTCTTCCCTGGAAGATAATGCTCATTCTAGCTGGGTAACTTATTCTTGGCTGTAATCCAAGTTCCTTTGCCCTTCGGAATAGCTTATTCCAGGCCCTTCGATCCTTCACTTATTTGGGATTTTCTTGGCAAATATACTGGAATGGTTTGCCATTTCCTTCTCCAGCTCATTTTATAGATGAGGTAACCGAGGCAAACAGAGTTAAATTATTTGCCCCAAATCATACAACTAGTAAGTGTCTGAGGTTAAATTTGAACTCAGATCTTCTTGTTTCCAGACTTAGTGTTCTATCTACTGTGCTACTTAGTGGTCTCTGTTTGGTCTTAATTTTATTTCTTGTTCATTGAACTTGTTTCTAGTAACGATATCTTTAAATACCTTGATAAAGTGATATAGTATGATTCTTTTTATCTAGGGATCTAAAATTTATTCCTTAGATTTATCTCCCTCATTTCATCCTATTCATGATTAATTATGTGCTAATTTCAATATTTCAAAGATTGTGATTTTTGTCAGCATAGATGGCCCCTCCACCCATGCATTTAACAATTACTTAGAAAATAGCCTAAAGCATTGAAAACATTAAATATTAGTGTTTGATGTGGTTCAAGAAATCATTAATTGATGACCAGCTCTCTGCTAATGAGCACCTCTGAACTTAACTAATTCTGCCTTGTGATGACAGAAAGTTTTTGCTGAGATTGTATTCAAAGCCTTTCCAGGTTAGAAGGACCTACCAGAGTCTATGTTCTGCTAGGTCCTCACTTTAGGATCAGGTATCAAAACCCAAATCTTGACATGATATTTCTCTATATTAATAGAAGCTTTTTTATTTCCTTGAATGGGCATGCGGATAGTTTCAAGGTACTCTGCTCTGGCCAGATTTAACTGGAGTATTATATTCAATTCTGCATTTTAGAAAGGATATTGACAACCTAGAAGATTTCCAATCCAGGACAAACAGGATGATGAAATGATCAAAGACTATATCATATAAGGGTATTTTGCGGGAAACTATGGATATTAATCCAGGAAATGATGACTGGAGGGAGGAAATGATAGATCTTTTCAAGTATTTGAAAGGTTATCATATGAAATATGGATTGCATTTTTTTTTTACAAATCCCCAGAGGAGAGAATTAGGAGAAGTAGAAACTGAAAAGTGTCTGACTTTAGTTCAATCTAAGGAAAAGCTTCTAACTTAGGATAGGCTGCCTCAAAAGGCAGCCCTTGTTCCCTTGTTCTGGAGATCTTCCAGAAAAGACTGAATATATATTGTTCAGCATTTTTATCAGCATTTGGATAAAGGCATAAATAATATTGAAGATGTGGATATCAGATGGATTTTAGTTGGGAAGTGATAAAGGGAGAAGCACTGTGCAGAAGCCAGTTCTTGCCTTCTTGAGAGAGATGATGGTTAAATTTTCAGTTTAAGCAAACTGGAAATCTGATTTCCTGGAAATCAGAAAATGCAACAAATCTGTCTTGGGTTTTTTGTTGATTGCATAGACATAAAAAAGTGATGGAGAAAATGTTAGTGATGCAGATTAAACTTAAAAAAGTATGTCCTGTGTACATTTCCTCCCTAAGAGACAGTTATCAAACATTTATCAGCAAACCACTGGATAGAGAGAATTCTTTTTCAGATACATGTGGAAGAGATACAGAAGTTCATAAACTCTAAGGTTCATAAACTGAAAACTTTTTTTAAAATAATTTTCCACAAAATTATTTTCCTTTGTAATCTTATGTGTTTTATTTTTTTTGCATTAAAATCATTATTATGTTGAGTCCATAATCTTCACCAGATTGCCAAAGAGGCCATGACACATAATAAAAAGGTTAGGAACTCTAGACTAAAAGGCATCTGAACCCCCTTCAAGAGTGATTGCTTTGTTGAACTGTACTATGATATATCTATCTATGATATGTGGACCAGGTCTTATACAATTTTTTTTTCTGAATTTTCTGAATTTCTCCTATAACACTGTCATTGCCACTAATTCTGTCATGGATCTTTGATGTCTCTGTGTTGCCTTTTCAATAGCATTGCAGAATAGCCTAATGGGGAGGGAGTTATATAGTACTTTCTACTAATTCCCAACTCAGTATCCAACACAATGCTACACAAAGAATCATTCAACAAATGTCTGTTGAATCGAACTGAATTTTAATTGTATGGTTATAAGGAATTATTATATAACGAATAATCTTATGGAAGTACCTCTCACCTTTGCTCATTAATAATCCTATGTACTGGAAGTGTCAGATAATTTTTTTTTCTCTGAGAGCTATTCTCAGATAAGAAAATTCTCTCTACCAATGCAGATTGGTAACTTTCCTGCAAGAATTTAGGGAATGGCCCAGAGTACTGATAGCTAAGTGACTTATCCAGGGTCATATAGGCAGATTGTGTCAGAGACAGGATTTGAACTCATGTGTTCTTGGTAAAATACTTTATAAATGAAACTTCTTATAATTATTATGACTTTTATTAGTAAGACCTGACATTAGCTCTTTTATATCTAGGACATGCAAATTGAGAATGGAATTTCTATTAGCCTTAGATCACATTAATATTTGTGGCTACTGTCATATTTTTGTTTCATATTGAACTTAAATTACATTGAAACATCCAAGATATGTTTTGCTTTTACTTGGATTGTTGTCTGGATACATTTCTCTATCCTCTGTTGACATAGCTGATTTTTCAAATATAGGATCTACAGTATTTGTACAATTACAAGAGAGGAAATTTCCTAAAACATAAGGTGGACATCCTCAAGAGGATTTGTGGAAGGATATGGTCAAGAGTACATGGCTTGATTCAAACACAAGACTTGAGAGAAGCATAAAAAGGTAAATATGAGTGAGAAATCATAAAGATCATAATAAAGTTAAAGGGTGTTATGGGGTGGAAACTGGATTATGAGCAGGGACAGATTAAGAGAGGTAGGCAGGGTTCAGAAGCAAAATAAACATTTGAGGAGAGGGCAGGGTTAAAAAAAAGAAGAAGAAAATAGAATGGAGGGAAATATACAGTAAACAGACATAATTGTGAATGTAAATAGGATGGACTCACCCATAGAACAAAAGGTAGCAGATAACACATCTAGAGTAAAATGAGGATTTGGACAGAATCTATTGTGCTTAAACTGAAGTAAAAAAAGACAAAGTAGTAATCAAATGTTAATATTGCCTAAATTAATTTAATGCCATACCAGTAAAAAATACTTTTTAGAGCTAGAAAAAAATAACAAAATTCATTTGGAGGAACAAAAGGGTAGGAATATCAAGGGAGTCAATGCGAAATAATGTGAAGGAAAGGGGTCTTGTAGTACTAGATTAAAAATATATTTTGAAGCAATAATTATCAAAACAATTGAGTATTGGGTAATAAATGGAATGGTTCATTAATAGAATAGATTAGGTTCACGATATATTAAAGCAAATGAGGACAATGAATTTAAGAGCATGATTTGATCTACCCAAAGTTTCTAACTCCTGGGGCAAGAGCTTATTTTTTGACAAAAACTGCTGGGAAAATTGGAAAGAAGTCTGACAGAACATGGGTCAACATTCACACCATATACCAAGATAAGCTCAATATAGTTATATGATTTAGACATAAAGAATATCACAATCAAATTAGGGGAACATAAAAAGAAATTACCTATCAGATTCATGGATGGGGAAGAATTCACAACTAAACAAAAGATAGAGGGTCATTGGAGATAAAATAGACAATTTTGATTGCATTAAATTAAAAAGATTTTGAACAAACAAAACCAATGCAGCAAAAATTAGAAAGAATATAGAAAACTGGGAAAAAAATTTGCAGCAAATTTCTTTGACAAAGGAGCCATTTGCCAAGTATGTAGAGAACAGAGCCAAATTTATAAAAATAAGAGATATTGTATAATTGACAAATGGTCAGAGGATAGGAATAAGCTCTATTACTAATAATTAGAGAAATGCAAATTAAAACAATTTGGAATTATCACCCACAGCCATCAGTTTGACTAAAATGATTGAACAGGAAATCAACAAATGCTGGAGGGGATGTGGGAAAATACATATGCTAATGTGTACTGTTATTGGAGCTGTGAACCAGTCCAACCACTCTCAAGAACAATTTGAAACAATGCCCAAAGGGATATAGAACTGTGCTTAAGCTTTGGCTCAGCAATACTGCTACTAGATCTATATTCCAAGGAGATCAAAGAAAAAGGAAAAAGACTCATGTACAGAAATAATCATTGTAGCTGTTTTTGTGGTGATTAACAATTAGAAGCTAAGGGGATGCCCATCAATTGGAGAATGGCTGAACAAATTATGGAATAAGAATGTGATGGAATACTATTGTGCTATAAGAAAAGATAAAGGAAATGGTTGTCAAAAAACCTGGAAGACATATATGAAACAATTTAAAGTAAAGTGAGTGGAGCTGGGAGAACATTTTACACAGCAATAGTATAGTAAATACAATCGACTGTGAAAAACGTAGTAATTCTGAACAATACAATGATCCATTACAACTCTAACATACTTAC
>JAJPUD010001141.1:0-87061 GCA_023553655.1 Myrmecobius fasciatus
TGGAGTCTACTTTTAGACAACTCTGTTAGGAAGTTTTTTTTTTGTGTGTGTGTCCACCATATGACATTTGTCAACACTATTATAGTGATACTGAAGTCTAACTAACCTATATTGGTCCCGCCTGTTCTTTAAACCTAAAGAAAGGCAGTGCATCCCTATCTTAATTATCTAAGGAGGCTGGGTAAAATCAGTCTGACCTTTCCTACAAACAAATGTTTGCCCTGAGTGCTTCCAATGCCTATTTTTCATGATCATGATGAATGTAGTTTGGCCAGTATCAGGGAGACAGGTAAAAATGACTCTCAGACAGAGCTTATACTATTTCAGGGCCACTCTTTCAGTTCTATTACTTTTATTTTCCTACTTTACTGTTGTCACCTCCAGAGCAACAGAAGGATTGGACCCTTAGCTCTGGATACCATTCCCCAAATGGGAGTTGAACTACCTACTGCTGACCCTATGAAATAATGCACAAAAGGATGTGCATTTATTTACTATTGACATTTACAGAGAGAAAAAATGGAGTGAGTGGCAGAGATTTTAGTTAGGAGGGAGGGAAATGGATGATTCCCAGAGCATGAGATCCTTGCCCACAGTTTATGCCCCTACTTCTCTTCCAGCTGAGCTAATTTTTACCTTTTTAGGACAAATCACTCTTTTTCTTTTCCAGGAAAAATAAATTGGAAGGTGAGCACTAGCGAGAGGATGGTGATTACTTCAAATGTTTTTTTTTCTTTGTTTGGAGTGATTAGTCATTCCCATCATTGAAGAATCAGTTTTAGTCTTGCTAGATTCATTAAAACAAATCTGGTTGTACCAAGATTGGCCATGGGTAGATATGACACTAGCATTCAAACCTAATTCCTCTTCCTAGGATCCTCATTTCTAAAGAAAGTACTGTAACACTGCTTACATGTCCATAGGTGATTTAGTACCAGAGGCTATTCCCTGATCCCAGATAAATTACTTGCTACACAGGAAGCAGGGAAATAAGGTCTTGGTGACCTTAATTTGACTATCCTGTTCCTATCTTCAGAAACTTTCTGAATTAGATGCTCATTTCTGTGTGTGTGTGTGTATACACACACATGTATATATGTATACATATGTATATTCTGTGTATATATATGTGTATATGTATATACATATAGTAAGGTACATATAAATATCCATGCACACACATATGTATACAGTAAGGTACATATAATTATGTATGCACACAGATACACATATCTATATACACAGTAATGTACATACAAATATGTAGGTGCACACATATACATACATATCTACATATAGTAAGGTACATATAAATTTGTATACACACAAATATATCTATATATACAGTAAGGTACTTATAAATATGTATGCACACAAACACACATGCATACATGTGTATATATACATGTATGAGAAGTAACAATATAGTGAAAGGAATACTGATCTTAGAGTTAGGAAAGATCTGGGTTCAAATTTTAACTGTCACTAGCTATGGACTTATGGAGAATTCATTTAATCTCTCTGTTCCTCAGTTTCTTCAACTACAAAATGGGAATAAAAGCTCTTAGAATCCCTAGTTTCCTTCAAAGTTCAGCTTAAACCATCTCCTATTTGAGGCTTATTCTTTTTTCTTAAAAATGTACAATTATTTAAAAATATTTCAAAATTAGTAATATTGTGAAAGAAAAATCAAAACAAAAGGGAAAAACCATGAGAGAGCAGCAGTAGCAGCAACAACAACAAAGATAAAAATAGTAAGCTTTGATTAGCATTCAGTCTCCATAGTTCCTTCTCTGGATATGGATGGCATTTTCCATTCCAAGTCTGTTGGAAGTATCTTGAATCACTGTATTGCTGAGAAGAGCTTAGTCTGTCATAGTTGATCATCACACAATCATGCTATTTTGTACAACTTTCTCCTGGTTCTGATACACACAGTTACTGATTCCTCCTCTCCTTCACCCCAAATTATCTTGTTTTAATTTTGTATATATTGTGTCCCCTACAGTAGGGGTTATCAACCTTTTTGATGTAGTCAGTCCTTTACTAGACCCCTTTGGCAATCTGGTAAGGCCTAAGGATCCCTCTCAGAATATTATTTTTAAATAAAAAAAATACAAAGAATTACAAAAGAAGCCAGTTATTTTGAAAGACAAATTGTTAAAAATTAAATTCATGAATCCCACATTAAGAAACCATATCTTCTAGATTATAGACACCCTGATACATCTTGTATCTCCAGTGTCAGGTACAATATCTGGAATATAATAGAATTGAAACATCATAAATTTAGACCTTACAGATCATCAGCTCCAACTCGCTTACTGGAGAGATTAGGATAGTGAGTCACAGAGAAGTTAAGTGATGTGCCCAGAATCATAATTTTTTGCCCCTGAAGAAAGGGCAGCTTAGATATGCAGTGGATAGAGCAGCAGATCAGAAAGATTCATCTTCATGAGTATAAATCCAACCTCATACACTTACTAGATGTGTGACCCTGGGCAAATCAATTAACCCTGTTTGCCTCAGTTTCCTCCTCTGTAAAATGAATTAAAGAAGAAAATGGCAAACCACTCCAATATCTTTCGCAGAAAAAACACAAAATAAGCTCACAAAGATCAGACATGCCTGAAAGAGCCAAACAACACTGGAAGAAATATTTGAACTCAAGTCTTCCTGACTCCAATCATTAATGCCATGATAAGTGCTAGCTAAAGATAACTTCACCGAATTTTCAGTTCTCTTTAGCTGTATGTCCTAGTAAAATCATTCTCTGCTTGTTTACTTAATACTCTTGTGTTAAATCATTTCCTCAGCTGTGTTTCTGTGTGTTCTCTTCCCTGTAGCCTGGATAAAATATTCATTTCTAAAAGTCAACGGATTCCAAAAATTGCAAGGGAATAAGACCTTTCACTCCAGAACATTTCCATGCTATTTGGGCAAATAAAGAAGGTGGGAAAGATGTCAATAGGAAAGAACTGAGTTATATTTCTTTCAGATGAGGAAACCAAGGCACAGAGATATAAATGACTTCTACAATTAGCATCTGAGGCACCATTCAAGCTCATCTTCCTGACTTGAGTATAGCCCTCTAGTCACTTGCTACCTATACATGTTTCATAAGTAATTGTTGAGTAAATAATTCAAATGTGGAGAAGAAAAAATCAGGAGCTAGGAATAATGAAGAATCTTTGAAGAAGAAAAGCATTTTATTTGGACTAAAAGCTGGGGTTAAGTAGTCCATGTGAGCAACGTCTAATACTATGATCTTTGCTCTGGAAAGGGCCAAAAGATTTTTTTTTTTTTTTTGTGAGTTTGGGTCAAGGCATTGGAGAGATAAAAAAAAAATCTGCCATGGAAGCAAAAACCAAAAAATAAATGGGAAGATAAATGTTCTATTGAAAAAGAATTGTTCTCTAGTTAATCATTCTACATGTGAGCTCTGGCTTTTCGCCCCTTGATGTAATTAGTAACTACATTCACTACAATGCATTTTTCATGTCAGACAAACAATAGTAGCCAAGAAGTGCATGGGAAGGGCTGTACAAAATTAAGAAAAGGATGATAAGTTGATGTGGAAAGGAGTATGGAGAATGACAATATTTCTTGTACAGTTGCTCATTGATGGCTGTCAACAGGCACGAGGTCATTTTTGAAACAGAGGTAATGTTCCATCATAAGCTTCATGGGATCTTCATGTTGGTTGTATCTTGTTACAATAACTAGAAATCACCTTTTTAATCTGTTAGAGCTGGAGGTAAAGGAGGGCTAACTCTTGTCTCTCTGTAGAAATTAACACACCAAAGGAACCTTGAATTTGGCAGTCTTTTTAGGAGAAATTTACATATATCATTCCCATCTGTCAAGTGCCATAGTTTTCACCTTCTCTTGTGTACAGTCCCTTCCTTCTACCGATGCTTCCATCACTTTGGGTACAGTCTCCTATAGTTTTTTGTTTGGTCTCCTTGCCCCAAATCTCTTTTTTCTAATCTATCCTTAAGCACAGGTTTGGCTACATCATCTTACTAGTTAATAAATCCCTGTGGCTTTCTATTATCTCCAGGATCAAATATAAAATACTCTGACTGTTAAGGCTCAGCATAAATTGGCTTGTTCATACTTTCCTGGTGGTCTTACATTCCACCTTCCTCCCTCGTACCTGATCTTCACCTAAGCAGAAATCTTGTGACTTCCTTGGTATTCCTTGAATTAGACACAATATTGCCAGTCTCTCATAGTGGAAAGTCTCTCCCTCTTCATCTCTATCTCCTGAACTCGCTAGTTTCCTTTAAGTCTCAACTAAAGTCCATCTTCTACAAGAAGCTTCTTCTGATTACTCTTAATGCTAGTGAGGTAATTTTCTCTGAGGTAATCTCTAATTTATCTTGTATGCAGCTGGTTTGCACATAGCTTAACACAGTGCAAACTGGGAAAGCAAAACTGTTTTCTAAATTTCTTTGTTTCCTTTGTGTTTAGCACAATGTTTGGCACATGTTGTTTTTCAGTTGTTTCAGTCATGTCTGACTGTGACTTTATTTTGGAGTTTTCTTGGCAGTACTGGAATGGTTTGCCATACCCTTCTCTAGATCATTTTTCAAAAGAGGAAACTGAGGAGACTGACTTAAATGACTTGCCAAGTATCACACAGCTAGTAAGTGTCTGAAGCCAGATGTGAACTCACAAAAATGGAATTTCCCTATTCCAAGCCCAGTGTTCTGTCCACTGTATCCCCTAACTGCCCTGTTTGGCACATGGTAGATACTTAATAAATGCTTGACTTGATAAGTTACTTCTCTAAACTTTTTATCTTTTAATGCATTGTGACTTTTGTTTTTTTGTTTTTTAAATTGTTGGGTAGCTTGGGAATTCATATAGATTTTTTGGGGGATGATTGAAATATTTAAGATAGCAAAAGGTAAAAGTGGGTGAATAACTACCGAGTGATGACAAAACAGTAGAATTATTAAAAACTTTGCTTCCGATCAGTTTTCCCTCCTTCTCCCAAAATGTTTTGACAATGCAGGGAGAATAAGGCTTTTTATTGGCCAAAATAAATCACCAAAGCCAATGGAATTTGTTGTTGATAAATATGTCTTGTCTACTCTTCTTTAACTTTTGAGCTGACATTTTAAACCAGTGAGGAGATTGTGAATTTCTTACCTTAAGTCAGATAGTTTTCTGGGATAATAGACTATGATTTAGTCCCAGACACAGAAATTGACAAGACTTAATCTTAACGTGGGCATATTCTGTCTTACTTTTCTGCCCTTCTTACATTCTGCCCTTTACCTGGGTGAATTAGCTTATTTATATGACTGAAGAGATGTTAGCCTCTGCTTTCTAGGAACAGCATTCTTGAAAATATTAGATGAGATAAGCAGCAGCATATCCTTAAGATGAAGTCCAGGAAATGATGGCATGGGAAACTTCCCAATAGAGACCAGTAGAACTGTGTCTAGCAGAAAAAATGTGCACATTTGGTGAGCAGAGAGAGTAATGTGATGACATCATCAGAGGACATCAGCAGCCCTGAAGCACTGGAAGAATAAATTATTCCAGATTTTCTTATTCCTTACATATGAACACTCTTCCCTTGTGTCCTATTCACACATGTTACTCAAGTGTGTGTTCTCCAAGTGTGTTTCTGTTCATTGTTTATATGTCCTCACTACCAGTGATGTAGTAACCTGTGGGGAAAATGGACCTTGTGTTCATGGGGGTGGGGGCATGTGATAGTATTATCATTATATTTTCCATGCTATTTGATTAATTTTTTGTTTGAAAGTGACTTCTGGTTGACTGGCAGAAATTAAGGATGCAATGAGGGATAGTGAGCTATGAGGTTGAGCGAATGATCATTTTCAGAGGGCCTTGAAACTGGGATACAGTTTTTTTTTTTTTTTTTGAGGAATCTCATGGCAGAGCGGACTTTTAGTTTGCCATGTTGTTTGTAATTTCGGTCATGTTCAACTTTTCTTGGCAAAGATACTGGAGCAGTTTGCTATTTGCTTCTATGGCTTATTTTACAATAAGCAAATAGGGTTAAGTGACTTGTCCAGGGTCACACTTCTAGCAAGAGTCTGAGGCCAAATTTCAATTACTCTGCTTACCTTGCTCCCCTTAGCTTATTGTAGAATAAGGCATTTTTTTTTGTAGTAGATGATTATTATGTGTATGGAGACAAGAGAAAGCATCAGTTATACAGAAATATTTATTGTAGAGAATTTGTTACAAATAGTTCAGTGGATCACTTTTTTAAGATAAAAGCAGCTTGGTTATTTGGAACTTGATTTCATCTTTATAGAATTTAAATAAATAATATTTCTTCACTGAGCCTAACATCTGTATCATTAATCTGACTATCTCAGAGATAGTCTCTCTCTTTAGTCTTACTAAAAGGCAAGAGCAAGAGCTTTTTAAAAATGAATAAAAATGTATTGGATTCACAATCAAACTGAAAATTCTCTAGAGAATTGAATGTTCTCCAGAATATGTTAGAATCTTTTTGGCACCCTGTTTTTTTCAGCTTGACTTTCTTTTTTGAAAATTTTAACCTTCAGAAGGGAAATAGTTGCTCCTTAAAGGGAAGACTGCAATTACTCAGAGATGGATGATAATTCCTTGGCTTAGCTCTTCTCAGAAATAGGCTCATGCTTGAATTGTCTGCAGAGCAGGTGTAAAAACATATGTCTATTGAATTTGTTTAAAGCTTGAAAATTTGAAACATCCATGCATGTGGCTAGAGCATGAGGCATGGAGATTCCAATTCTAGAGTGCCAAATGTCACAGAGTGAATCACTTTCTTAGGAGTGAGATCCCTAAATTATTATTTCACAACAGGGATTTTTCTTCATTATGATTTCAGTTTAAACATACAAAATCAACCAAGTGTTGAGCTATGAGGATATGAAGACAGAAAGGAAATAGTCGCTATCTTCAAGGACCTTACATTCTATCAGGACAGATAACAAGTGCAGATATGCATATAGTTCCAGCACTAGAGTTAACTATCAGATTTTCAGTGTGAACATTTATGCCTAAGAAATTGGCAAATGCCACGAATTAAGGCTGGATGTATTGTTTAGTTGATTGCAGCGACAGAGTTGATTAAATGGAAAAGCCTGTCTTGTGTACATTTTTTGAAGTTGTTAAACATCAGCACAGTTATGTATGAAAACAATTTAAAAAATAAAATATGAGATAATTTGGGGAGAAAGCATTAAGAGCCTGTGGGATATAGGGAGGAGGAAAATGAAGAGAGTTCATCCTTATGTAGGGAGTGATGCTTGAGCTGGATTTTGAGTAAAATTAGGACTTCTAAAAGTACATTGGAAGCATAGTGGGACAACCAGTTGAGTCACAGAGATGGAGTATCATATGTGAAGAATAATAAGGAGGCCAGATTGGTTGGACCATAAAATATGTGGAGGGGAGAAATATATAATAATTCTGGGAAGGGGATGTTGAAAATCAAATATTGAAAAGATGGATTTGTACTTAATTCTATAGGCAATTAAAATCAATTAAAACAATAACAACCAACATTTATACAATATTTTACAATCAATTCAAGATAGATCTGCAATCTGAATGTTAAGGATTATACTATTAAAAAATTAGAAGAAAAGCTGATTATATGTCTTTTGCCATTATGACTAGGAGGTGAATTCTTAACCAAATTAGAGATAAGGGAAATTACAAAAGAGAAAATAGATCACTTTGATTACATAAATTTGAAAAACTTTTACACAAACAAAATTAGCATATCTAACAGAAGAAGGAAAGGAGTCAACTGGGAAAAAATTTTATATCAAAATTCAGTTCAGTATTTATTAGCTAGGATATATAGACAACTTACAGAAATATATAAGATCAATTTCCAATAGATTTGTCAGATGACATAAGCAAATCTCAAAGAAAACAACCACATAAAAATTATGTTCCAAATCACTGATAATATAAGAAATGAAAATCAAAATACCCTTGAAGTTTCACCTAACATGCAGCAAATTGAAGAGAATAACAAAAGATGAAAATTGTACATTTTAAGGAGGGCTTGTGGAAAGAAAGTCACACTAATGCATTGCTGGTGGGACTGTGAATACATCCATTGTAGAAAGCAATAAACAAAACAGCTAATGTCTATATACTTTGGCCCAGAGATTCCATTGCTTGGGAAATAACCCAAGAAGTCCACTAATAATTTTTTTATACCTAATTTTTACAGCAGGGCTTTTGTGGTAGCAAAGAGTTGAAAACAATTTTTTATTTTTAAAGAGTGTTGGATTGATAAATTAGAATTATCTGGATTCTCATCCTGGCTCTGCTATTTGTAAGCCGTGTTACCAGCACATTGCTTAATTGGCCTGAGCCTCAGTTTCTTCATCTGCAAAATGATGGGATTGGAAAAGTTGATCTCTTTATAATATATCTATATACATATAAGTAAATATAAATGCAAATTTTTATAATTCTATATTTTTCAATATAGTACACCAATGTACTTTGTTATTATCAACAAGGATAAAGGGACAAATGAATTAATAAATGAGTCAATAATATATTTAAGGAATGAAAAGAGGTGATCAAAAGTGTTCATATGTTTGCTAATTTGGGGAAACTGATAGACCCTCACCCAATTCTACTCCTTGATCCTGGTATTTCTAGAAAAGCTTTTTCTTTCTGAGATGATCAGAATGACATCCACTAAGCTTGGTGACTATTATTCTATGATGCTAGTTCCTTTTCTTTCCTGCTTTCCAAACTTTTCTCTCTGCTCCTCAGGGACCCTGGGAGTATGGATAGGACATGGAAAAAGGGTGAAAACTTATTTTTTCAGTGTTGATAGTAGAAGTAGACAATTCCTCTCCAGCTTGTACAGAGGTGGGGTGAGGTGGGGAGAAAAACTTCATACTGAGGTTGCTGGAGGTTTCTTTTAGGATCTATCATAACCTTTCAGTTTATCCTCACTGATTCTAAATTAGGTTATAATCTGAGCGCACAATCTATAGAATTAGAACAAATACAAAAAGTGCTAGAGGAATTACTGTGCATAGTGAACTAAAGCCATAGCACTAGTGTAGAAGGGCTTGTTACCTGTGGAGGGTGATGTTGGGGATATCAACATCAGACTAATATTTTGGGTTTTCTTATTTCCAGTTCTGTTTTCCTGTGTATGAGTGAATCAGAATGTCCAAGTCTATCAGATGAACCAATTCTGTGTAGTGGGTCAAAGTACATCACCCTTTGAGTGCTCATTTCTTTTTTTTTCCTACTTAAAAAAAGATATTTAATATCATAATGAGATCATTGCATTTAACAATCAAAAACATAGTGCAAAAACTACATTAAAACTCTTTGTTGGGATGCTTTATACTTTCCACAGAATAGACATGAAAATAATCTGTTAAACAATTAGTCACAAATATAGTCCAAATGGGTTTTTTCTCCTCATAAAACAAAAAATCTTGTCTAAAACATGTGTTTTCTCAGTAGCAACCAAGCCCCCCTGCCTCTGTTCTTGACTAAGTTCATAAATCTGTTGCAACCTTTAGCTTTCTTTTCTAGCAAACTCTCTTTCCTAACAGTAATTAAAATCCTTTGCTACTGTTCTAACATTGCTAATATTGGAACCACCACAGCTCCTTTAGTTACGCGTGAACTCTCCTTTTGAAAGCATCTGTTTCAGTAACAGTGGAATTCTGGGGATAGCTGTAAAGTGCTAATGCTCATAGTTTCCATTCCTATCAATGTGGTTCAATGCATATTTATTCTCCTTTGTTCCGATTTACAGCCTCATAATTTTCTACCTCACTTCAAGATGATGAAGAACCCTGAATTTGGAATCAGAAGACCTAGATTTAAACCTCATCTCTATTACTTTAAAGTTTTTTTTAGTAGGCATATAGATTCAAGCTGGAGAAAACTTTTGAAGGATATATAGCGTTATCTTCTCATTGCACCAATGAGGGAACTGAGGCCCTTGAAGAAATAATTTGCCCAACATCTAATAGTGGTAAATAGCAGAACCAGAATTGGAACTGAAGTTCCTGGACAAGCAGAGGTATCACCTTGCTGACAGAGGTTCATATACTCAAAGCTTTGGTTTTTCTAGCAGCAATTTGTGACTGTGAGAGTTGGATTATAAGGAGAGTAGAATGCCGCAGAATCGATGCTTTTGAATTATGGTGCTGGGGAAGACTTTTGAGAGTCCCTTAGACAGTAACAAGAACAAATTAGTCAATACTTAAAGTCATTAACTCAAATTATTCACTGGAAGGTCAAATACTTTGGTCACATAATGAGACTCATTGGAAAAGGCCTGATGTTGGGAAGATTGAAGGCAAAAGGAAAAGGGGATGGCAGGATGAATGGATAGATAGTGTTATAAAAGCAATGAACAGGAGCTTGAACAGACTTTGGGAGATAGTGGCTGATAGAAGAGTTTGGCATGCTATGGACCTTGGGGTTACGAAGAGTTGGACATAATTGAACTAAGCAATAACAGCTGCAGCAACAAAAACAACTCCTGACTCAGGATCAGAATGTAGAGCCAGCTCGGACTGGCTCACCAAAATTGGCAAATGCTATAAATGAGGACTTGATTTACTATTTCTTGATTGCCTAGACTCAATAAAGTACTGGAGAAAATATTGATAGTGAAGCTTAAACTTAAAACTGTGTCCTGCATTGTGACTACTCTAATCACCTTCCCCAAAAGCCAGTTGTTAAATAATTACCAGCAGATCTCTGCTTAGGAGGCAATGCCCTTTCCACTGTCCCATGCTTCGACCTTAAGAAAGCTACATCCCCCTCCTTGAGTGTTTCTTCATTAGCAAAAGTATAAGGACTGAGCAA
This sequence comes from Myrmecobius fasciatus, assembly GCA_023553655.1. Lineage (NCBI taxonomy): Eukaryota > Metazoa > Chordata > Mammalia > Dasyuromorphia > Myrmecobiidae > Myrmecobius > Myrmecobius fasciatus. Next base: position 10,858 of record JAJPUD010001141.1, read on the forward strand.
GATGAGCTCTCAGGTCCTTTCCAGACTTCAGTCTTTGGCATCCCAGAGTTTTATCCCTCCCTCCTTTTCTTTCACTATCTCAATGACAATTCTAGTCTCAGATGAAGATCTGGGGATTTGAGAACTTGACTTGCCCTCCCAGCTAAGGCTGACTAAGGTAGATAACAACTTAGTCCTGGGAACTGAAGTCCTTCTCTTTTGCTCCCTAACTAAATTCTTCCATTAGGCAACCCCTTTCCCAGAAAGAGAAATATGCTTTTGACTTTGACAGGAGAATTAGATTAAAGTCCTAGCCAGGAGCTTGCTTCGGGCTGGAGTGAGAGAAGGCAGAAATGACTTGGTATTTTCTTCTCTCTCCTTTCTGATCACTCTTGGTCAGGGATGAGCTTAGCTTGCAGCAAACTGGAGACAGCAGCAGCAGGTTGTGGCTTGTGTTCAGGGTTTTATTCGAGATGTTACTTAAAAAAAAAAGATTGTTATTGCTGTCTTTTGTTTATGCATCACTCACATCTCCCTCTCTACTCACCCCTCTCTCTAGTTCTCCTTTATAACAAAGGATTTTATTCAAAAGAAAAAAATCCAGCAAAAAAATAATAACCAACATATCAAAGTTATCTGATGTTATGTTTTACAAAAAAAGGAGGGGGAGGATAAGTTTGGTGATTATAATTTTGCAGCATTTGTTTTCAATTGTGGCTGGTATTTCTATGTATAGCTTTCTAATAATTTATTGTTCAGTTGCTTCCTACTCTGTTACCTCATTTGTTTTTTTTTTCTTCTTTTCTTTTCTTTCTATTTTTTTTTTTGGACAAGGATACTGGAATGGTTTGCCATTTCCTTCTCTAGTCCATTTTACAGATGAAGAACTGAGGCAAACAGGGTTAAGTGACTTGCTCAGGGTCACACAACTACTAAATATCTGAGGTCAGACCTGAATTCGTGAAGATGAATTTTCCTTATTCCAAGCCCAGTGCTTTATCTATTGCATCATCTTGCTGTGACCCTGAGAAAATCACTTTACTCTTAAATACCAAGATAACTATAAAAAAGTAAAGCTTGTAGAAGTTGCCATTCTGCCTTCTTAGAGGAAATTTTCTTACCAGCAGCACCCCATACCAGGTAAATCATAGTGAAGAAAATTACTGAAGCATTTACTTTGCAAGGTTATTGTAAAGCTCAACCAATCAACCATAACCAAATGCATCTAAACCACTTTGCAAACCTTAAAAGTATTATGTAAATGACTATAAAGAGTAGCAGCAGTAATAATAATAATAACTGGGCTTCAGGTGGCTTCAGGGATCAGCTCCAAACAAGGAGGGCCAGAGATAGCAATCCAGATGGGCAGTGTTGGCTGGAGACCAAGTTTCTCAAACAAAAGGAGCTCTTTATCCAAGGAAAGAGCACATAGGGATCAGTATCCAGAAAACAGATTGACATACATGGAGAGAAAGAAGAGGTACTTTTAAGTGTCATAAACCAAGTTTAAATTGAAGTCTAAGATCTTTTATGTTAATAAGTCAATTCTGAAGGGCTTTATGGTTTTTCAAAGTACTTTCCTTGAAACAATCTTTTGAGGTGAATTGTGCCTGTATCACTTCCTCATTGAATTGATAAAGAAATTGAATGATTAATAATAAAGCAGATAGTATTTACATAGTATTTAAAGATTTGCAAAACATACGTTCTCAATTGGTCTCCATATCAACCCTTTGTAGAAGATCCTATAATTATCACCATTTTATGGATAAGGAAACTGAGATTCAGATGGACTTGCCCAAGGTCACACAGCTAATAATGGAGAGAGGCTGGTCTCACCTTTAGGCACATAGCCACTATTATAGTTCAGATCTTGTTCACCTTTGTCTTGAACTTGGACAATCTCTTGACTGGTCTTCCTACCTCACATCCTTTCCTCTTTCTAATTCATCCTCTGCACAGGGTCTAATGTCATTTTCCTAAAGTACAGGTCTGATCATGTTACTCTTCTGCTCAATAAACTTCAGTGACTCCCTTTTACCTTTATGGCACTCTTCAGGGAGTGTATGATCTCAGATGGGAAAAAATTACAGCTTCATTTTTATTAAATAAATTCTAATTGAAATTTAGTATTTACTTTAATTATTTTAAAACATTATCTTCAGAAGACATATAGATTTCAACAGACAGCCAAAGGCTTCTATGATACAAAAAAAGCTAAAGAACTCGTGCTCTAAGATCAAATAACAACTTAAAGAACTATATAATCTCCAATGTACTTTTCAAGGCTTATTACAGATTACCTCTCTATATAGGTCAGCCAAACTTACCTGCTTTCTGCTTTATTTCCCACCCCAGTGCCTTTGTATAAGCTGTCCCCCATGCCTGGAATGGACTCTTAACTCATCTCTGCCTCTTAGAATGTCTAGGTTACCTTAAAGTACAGTTCAAGGGCCAGCCCCTAAGTAATAAGGCCTGATCCTCTTAGTAGATAATGCTTCTGACCACCTCCAAATTTTCTTATATTTGTGTTTATTTTGTCTGTCTATCTACTTAGTTATCTATCATCTATTCCTTCATCCATCTTTCTATCAATCTATCTATCCATCTATCATCTATCCATTCATTTAATTATCTACCATCTATCCAATCATCCATACATCTATTATCCATCTATTTATCTATCCAACTATCTGTCATCTATCCATCTATTTCACTATCATCTATCCATTCATCCAACTTTCTATTATCTATTTCATCTATCTATTCATCCATGTATCCATCCATCTATATTTTATCTATCTGTCTATTTATCTTTCCATCTATATTCTCTTACCCCCAATAGAATATAAGCTTCTTGAGGGCAGGAACTGTTTTCTTTTTGCCTTTGTATCCCCAGTGTCTGGCACATAGTAGGTGCACAATACATGTCTGCTAATTGATTGATTTCAGGTGATTTATACAGAGCCATATGATTACTAAGTGAATTTAGGCATCAGTGAGTCAAACAAGAGCACAGGCCAAAGATAGTGGCAGTTGCCATAAAGAAAATGCTTTGGCAGGTGTCAGGGAACCCAGCTGGTGGGGAACTGAGGAACAGTTCAGAGTCACCTTGAGTCATGTATCAGGGCTAAGCAGCCTGATGGCACATTAGAACACATTTCTTCCTCTTTTTCTTTTTTCTCTGTGTCTCTGTGGCAAATATGCTAACAAATGCATACACAAGAATCTTCTTACAGATTCATTTTACAGAGATCATTCTTTTGTTGTTTCAACTGCTTGCCAGAAGCAAGAGGGCTTACTGAAGGAAGGCAGAGCTCAGAGCAGCTCTAGGCTTCAATTGATCCCCCCAAAAGCTGAGTAAGGATGGGGGAGTCATTCCTCTTAGTCAATGGAATGCAGAATTTCAGAGATTAAAGATGAAGGAAGAGCAAATGCAAATATAATCTTAGACCTGGTCAACAGAAGGGTAGGCGTTCCCAAACTCTACTTTATTGTCTGGTCCCAGATGATTTCTCCTGTTTGCATTGTGGACTAAGTGGTGCGTGAAAGAGGAAAGGAGAAAGCAAGATGAGAATTGATCCATTGGTAACCAATCAGCAGGCTTTGTTCTTGGAATCTGACTGACAGTGGCTCATTGACAGTCAAGCTGGATGGCAGCTTTTACCTGAAAACTCCTTTCAAGTGATTTGGAAAAAAAAAAAAAAAACATTCTGGTAGGAATGAGGGAGAGGGGAGAGCAAAGCACCTTCAGTCAGACACTTTTAACAATTGTGTAAAGATATTTTGGCTTAAGAATGGTTTTAAAAATGACCACTTTTTTTCTTTCTGCCAGTCACTTTTCCTCCCTTCCTACTCCCCGTCATTTTTTCCCCTCACTCCTCCACTGTATAAAAAATCTCCACTGATTTGCAGTGAAGAAGGTGGTCAGTATCATAGGGCAAAACTCTCAATAACAGATCACGTTTTTTTTTTTTCATGGAGATAGATGCCCCAAATGAAAATATAGGGCAGTGATTCATTGCCGAGGTGGGCAATGGGCAGAGGTGATCTAAGGTTCTCAATGGTTAGACCAGTAGCAGTCAAATTGTGGCAGGCTTTGGTCACCTGGGAAAGCTTTGAATAGAGAGGTCCTATGATGCATTTTACAGCATGTCTGTTGTTTAAGACTCTGATTTCTTTAGCCTAGACTTTCTTGCAATAGGTTATCTCTGCTCTTAATAGATCTCTTCCTGGTCAGGTACCCTCACCCTACCCTTACTCTAAAAATCTTACCCACTAACTGGAATCTTCCTTTCTGGAAACTTTTAGTTTCCTAGCAGCCATTAAAAGTAGGAATCCAATTATATATAGGTCTAAGTAAGATTCTGCCCTCTTCTCCAAATATCCTGCCTTCTAATAGAAGCCTCCAGAAGTGGGAACTTTGATTCCCACCTTCCCCAGGATAGGCTTACTTCCAAACAACCATATCTACCCTTTTTTATAGCTCAGTCTTCCCATCTATCCATTCCCTTCCTTCCCACCGTTTTACAGGCTTCTACTTTACCCCCTTTGAGCCCAGCAGTTATACTCTAAAGCTAGCAGTTACATAGGTGCCATTGAGAAAATAAATTCCCCTTATCCTTCATGTTCTTTTCTATCTTCCTCTATTCTCTCCTTTTTCCCACAAAGCACACCTGCTCGGGAAGAAAAATAACAGATGGTGTATATAGTCAAAAAGTTTAAAGATCACTACCCTAATGCATCTGCCAGTAATCTTGTTATATGGGACACCCCAGGAAATCCAATGGAACTCTTTTTTTTTTCTTTTTGCTGAGGCAATTGGGGTTAAGTGACTTGCTCAGGGTCACACAGCTAGGGAATGTTAAGTGTCTGAGACCAGATTTGAACTCAGGTCCTCCTGAATTCAGGGCTGGTGCTCTATCCACTGCGCCACCTAGCTGCCCTTCAATGGAATTCTTAAACTGGGATTCATCCTTGGATAGATTTCAGGGGTCCATGATTTTGGATGGGACAATTCATAACTATTTCAATATCATTGGTTTCCTTTACTGTCTTATGTTTTGTATTTTATGCCTTTAAAAATATTCTGAAAGAAGTTCATCTGACTTGGTCAGATCACCAAGATGGAACACGATACAAAAAGACTAGGGGGTGAAGTAAGGTAGCCTCTCAATTGGTCATTTATCCTTGCCAAAGTCTAAAGATCATTTCAACAAAGACTGGGTTACTCCTAATTTTGGCTAAGTTATGAATGTATCCTGCCTCTCCACAGATCCAGACTTATTCCTGTTTCTCCACTGGCTTTGATCCACATGTTTCCTTTTCTATTCTACTTGCTCCTTTTTCTCTTCTCTTTCCTCAGCCCCTTTCTCCACCTCCATGTCACCTCCAGTGTCTTAAATTAATCTATGGGTAGATATGCTAAATAAAGGCTATTGCTTTTAGCATCACTGACTGATATGTATCCTCTGTGGAAGTCTCTAAATCCAGCAGCTCCAACAGACTGAGTTTGGAGGGAATGGTTGCCAAGTAATTAAATTAAAAAAAAAAAAAAAACAAAACCTAGCTACTCATCAAACCACCTACCAAAACATGGAGAAAGTGATCTGCTGAGGTAGAAGGAATATTCAGAAAGATAAAAATCATAGTTCCTTGACATTTTGAAATAAAGAGTTTTATTGCTTTTAAGTATATTACATCCAAACAGGCATAAATAAGAACTAGATATAACTATGCTTAAATTCAAAGGGATATAAATGGTCACCATTAAAATCACAAACAGGGTCAGAATATGAAAGGTAGCTAAGTGAAATAGGAGACAGATCTGTTGTGCTGGACTTGAAGATCTAAGTCTAAATCCTGCCTCAGACACTTACTCAGCTAAGTGATCCTAGGCAATTTAGTTTCCCTAATACACAGTTTTCTCATCTGTAAAATGGGGATAAAATAGCATCTATCTCTCAGGGTTGAATTCAGACTAAGGGTCCCTCACTCATTATCATCCAGTATTGTTTTCCATTGTACCATGATATGATCTTGGGAAAAGTCATTGTCCTCTCTTCATCAGAAAAATTAAAAAAAAATTGCTTTGTTGTTGTTTAGTCATTTTTCAGTTGTGCCTGACTCTTCATGACTCCATTTGGAGTTTCCTCAGCAAAGATACTGAAGTGATTTGCCATTTCCTTCTCTAGTTCATTTTATAGTTGAGAAAACTGGGGCAAGCAGGGTTAAATGACTTGTCCAGGATGATATATCACAGTAAGTATAAGAGGCTGGATTTAAACTCAGATTCTCCTGACTTCAGGGTGGGTTCTCATCGTGCAACCTCACTGCCCCAATTACAATTGTCAAATTGGTGAAATCTGTGTCGGTGAATATATTATTGTACTAACTTATGTCTCCTATAAAATCATAGAATATTAGAGACTGTCTAGTTCATTTTTATTTTATCAATGAGGAAGCAGAGAGGCAGATGGAGGGAAAGGAAATGACCTCCCCAAACCTCAGAGCTACTAAGAAGCAGAGCCAAAATTGAGTGCTGGTTATATACCCCCAGCCTTCCTTCACATCTCAGACTTGCAGAATTTTCCCACAGCCCATGCTTGCTGAAGGATTAGGAACAAATGGCAGTTGTACCTGTGGTTATGATTCCCTGGCAGAATCCGGAGCTTGCAGTTGATTCTGGGGCTCTGCCACTATTTACCATAATCAGCATTATTCTTCTTTTAATTTTCATTTCAAGACCTCTGAGGCACTAGTGTCATTCAGCCTGGTTCTGGTCACTAGCATCTGGCCACTGCTTATAAGTTACATTCAGTTGGCTTGGAGACTGGAGTTCCCCTTCTTCCTCTCCAAGCCCAAGAAGACCCCACAAGTGCTTTCAAAGGTGCAAAACTTGGGTTGTCTTTCTGCTAGGCTGGAGGGGGGCTTCATTTGCAGGGACTGTCCCTGACCTTGAATTTAGGCATAGAAAAATGGAACCCAATCTCTACTGTGAACTGAAATGGGAATGAACCAGATGAGACATGTCAGTGAATTTGAGAAAGGTCAGGCTGATAACTTGGCTTTCTTGGTTGCCTCTGCTGCCCATTTTATACTAGCTACCAGGAGAAAGAGCCCTAGATTTTGAGTCAGAGGAGTTGGGTTGAAGCTATTTATGGCCTCAGTTTTCTCATCTGAAAATGAGGGGGCTGGATTTTCGATGGTCTATCTGAGTCCAGGTCTGATCTGAGAGAGAGCAGACGTGAGGCACCAAGAAATTCAGCATGTGTGCTTGCCTGTTGGGTTAGTATAGGTAGATCTGGGGCTATTTGTCCTTCATAACTCCAAATCCAAATGTAAATCCCTTCAGCCCAGTCATTTTAGCCCAGAGCTTTTAGATAGTGCTAGGAAATAAGACCTCTGATAATGAAAAGTTTCATACCATTAGGCAGTTTGGGTTGGGGGAAAAGAAGGGGAGGCAGACTTTAATGAGAGCTGAGTGAGATTCTGTCCAGACTGTTACATTCAGTTAAGCTGAGGTTTTTTCTGAAAGACCTTTAAGCTATTTTGCCCCAAATAAAAATCATCTTATCTATTTTGTACTTTAAAATTCATTTTGAGAATGAACATTTTATCAGAAAATTTCTTCAATGTAATTTTTAAAAGGCTTATAGGCATTCTTAAGCATACTTGCTATTATGTCTTGGGGACAAAATCTTCTCTAAACGAGTAGAGTTATAATTATCAATGCATGTACCCCTCGTGAATTTCCCTAGGAAATTCTCCTCACTACTCCCACCTCAACACACAATTTGAGAAGAAAACAAGAAAAATGACTTTTTTTTCCCCTAATTAATTCTCTCTCTCTCCTGACTTTACTGGATGTTCTTTTGAAAGCAGGTGAAAATATAGCCACACAACTGTCAAAAACATCTGTAAATAGGCTATGTTTATTCTTGCTAGAGCAAAGAGTTAATTTAAAGGAACACCCAGCTATTTATCAATGGCTGGGTCCTGGTGAGGGTTAGTTCTAGGTACCTTAGTCCAGTTTTCCTTTGTTCTTTACATTTGTTTTCTTTCTCTGGAGCAAGAGTGCACAGTTCTTGGTCCTCAATGAATGTTCTGCTCCTTGTAGAGAAATCAGACTTTTTTAAAAAGTCTGAAACTTAAAAGGAAAGGAAATTATAAATGTGAGTGAATATTTCACAAACCATCTTCTTTCTTTCTCTTTTTACTAACATACTTATGTAGCATTTTTAAAAGCAATTTTGCATTTTTAGGAACATCATGAACTGCTGAAGGAAGGAGATAGTGTAGCCATTGTTGGAGGCACTAAATTTCAGTCAGCTTTGTCACATATTATATTTCTGAATAAAACCTGATCAATAGTAAATAGAGGGAGACTCTTAAATTAAGGAAAGTTGAGATTTTTCTTTAGACTGGAAGCCTGATAGTCACAATCTTGACCTGTATCATGTTTTAAATTTAATTCAATTTATTTTTAATTTTTAAGATATAACAAACATTTTTTATTCACTATTTATTTATTTTTAAATTTATTTTATTTTATTTTTTATTAAAAGCTTTTTATTTACAAAACATATGAGTGATTTTTCTACATTGACCTTTGCAAAACTTTTTTTTTTTTTGTTCCAAGCTTTTCCCCTCCTTCCCCCCACCCCCACCCCTGGATGACAGGTAATCTAATACATGCTAAATATGTTAAATTATATGACAAATCCAATATATGTATGCATATCTATATAGTTATCTTACTGCACAAGAAACATCAGATCTAGAAAGAGAGAGAGAGAAAAAAAAAAACAAACAACCTAAGAAGGAAAACAAAATGCATGGAAATATTCACAGAAAGCATTAAAATGCTGTGTTGTGGTCCACACTCAGTTCCCTCAGGCCTCTCTTGGGATGTATATGGCTTTCTTCATCATTGAACAACTGGAACTGGTTTGAAACATTTCATTGTTGAAGAGAACCATGTCCATCAGAATTGATCATCGTATAGTCTTGTTGCTGTGTATAATGTTCTCCTGGTTCTGCTGATTTCACTCAGCATCAGTTCATGCAAGTGTCTCCAGGCCTCTCTGAAATCATCCTGAGGCCATAAAACAAACATTTCTATAAAACAGTATAATAAATAAGATTGTTTGTGATACTACAGATCTATTATATACAACCTGATATTCCTTTTAAATATATAATAAAATTATCATATAAATTTCTTTTTTTTTTTAAACTTCTTTCCCCCTGGTAGGCAGAGATGGCTACCATTAGACAAAAATATGTATATATGTAAAATCATTCTATACAAACTTCTATTTATCAGTTCTTTCTCTGGAGGCAGGTATCATGTTAAAGTAAAAAATATTGGTGGAAGGCTAAGAAATTTTCAAGTTAGAGATATATTTTTGTTTATATAAGAGAAGCCGATGGAAAACTAGGATTCAAAATTGTTGTAGGAAAAACTTTTCTATCAGTTAGTTTGCTCAGTGGTTGGCATGCTGGGTCTGACATCAGGAAATTTGAGTTAAAATCCAGGCTCACACACTTATCTGGGTGACATTAGATAAATCATTTAATCTTGATCTATTTCAGTTTCCTCAACTGCAAAGTAGAATCAATGTCCCAAGGTTATTGTCAGGATACAATGATACAATATATTTTAAAAGCCATCAACACAGTGTTGGTACATAGTGGTACTTAAAAAAAAATGCTTGTTTTCTTCCTATTTCTTCAGGAAAGTATCTGTTCCCAAAAAAGAATCATAGACTCAGAACTGAAGAAATCTTGGAGGTCATCCAGCCCCAAAGGAGGAAACTGAGTCCCAGAAAAATTGCCCAATGTCATATAAAAAGTAAATGGCAAACTCAATTCAAAAATAGGGTCTTTGATTCCAAATTCATCCCTCTTTCTGAGCCCAATCATTGCCCATTTGTAATGGCTGTCTCAGACATATATTTATTTTTATTCAGTCATTCATGTTCAACTCTTCATGATCCCATGGACTATACTGCCCATGGGTTTTCTTGGCAATGATACTAAAGTTGTTTGACATTTCCTTCTTCAGCAGATTAAGGCAAACAGTGAATAAATGACTTGCTCAGGCTCACACAGCTTAAAAGTGTCTGAGGTTGGATTTGAATTTTGGAGTCTTTCTGATTCCAGGTCCAGTTCTCTATTCACTGAGTTGCTGATGGATAAATTCTATAGGTTGAATATTCAACAGCATATTATAGTATGTGTCATAGACATGCTTCATTTACTTGATATTTCATATGTGGATGGTTCAGAACAAACTATTTTAATATTTGCTTCCAAGAGAGTCTTCAGTGTTTTTGGTCTAGATACAATTGCATCTAAATCAGTACAATGACATTCACAAACAGAAATCTGGAGCCTAACATTATCCATACAGAATCCTTCTTCAACTTGGGCTTTGAAATGGAGCTTCTCCACCCCAGTGGTTAAACACCATTTGTGAGCTTAAATCTCTCAGTTTTATGCTTCAATTTATCTTTATAATAAAAAAGTTGTTAAGCAGAATTATTTGTGTTGTTATCTCTTAGTTAATTTTGAATGATTTTTATGTATGGATAAGAAACATTTTATTGGAAAAGAGACTTTAAAGAAATATTTTGTTCTATTAAATCAAATGTTTAAAAAAATCAACAATAAACACCACAGAATTTTCTCATTCCTTACATATTTAATCAGTTGTGAAATGGTAAAGATGTGATACATTATAGAGTACTGCTTGTGAAAGCCTGTTTTTTTTCCTTACTAATAACCTCATCAAGTATGTCTTTGACTCATATATAGATGAATCTTATAAAATTTTTGCAAACTTGGGAAAGTAGGTCCTAAAGATAGTTATTGATGTTTTCTCCATTGGCTTTTTTGATAATAATAAGGGCTGAGAATTTTTCCCCTTTGATATCATCAGATATCTTGTGAATTGATTCATTAATGTCTTCACAATTTTGTGGAATTTAGAACTGATCTCCATATACACTTAGTCCAGTCTGTTTTTATAATTTTCATTTTCTCTGGCATCATTTAGATATCTTTGATATCTAAATGGAACCATAATATTTATTTCTAAATGTGATTAGCTTTACTGCTGTTGATGAGGGAAAAAAAGTCTTTATAAATGTTTTCCATCTTAATTCTCTTTGCTCTTCCATTTTCAGTCCCAAATTCTTTTGGGATGACTTTGTTGGCTCTCTTGCCAAGATATCTTTAAACTGCTATTACCATTCACTGCTTCTCTCTGCTTCCTTAAGTGATACTGCTCAGAATCATCCATCGAATGATGGATGTTTTTCACAAATATTCAGAAGTGGTATTGATGCCACCTGCCACATATATCTTTGTCATTTAGGTGATTACTAAGATCCTTTTTAGGCCCTTTTGGTCTACTTGTTATGATAACTGTTTTATATGAGTCAATATCATTTTTACTGCTAATTACTCATTTTACATTATTTATTAAACAAAATAGTTAAAAATAGTTCAAAGGTGAATTGTTTTACTTATACACCATAGTTTTTTTTATTATTAGTGTCTTTTTAAAAGCTTTTCACTAATTCTGATCCTTACACAAATTTAATTTAAGGAAGCCAGGGAAACCAGGCAGAGGAGATGAGGAGAAAAAGAATTCCTGAAGTAAGGAACAGCAAGGGAAAATACTCAAAAAACTAATTTGGGGCTCCCCCAAAATAATGAATGTCCTTGTTTATTAAAATATAATCAATTCCATTTTTATATTGTCATTTGGTATTCAACATATTTAATCTTTATTGTCCTTCATCAGCTAATTTATTTACTATGAAAGCATGAACATTCTATGGAACCTATATATATTATATACATATATATGTATACATACACATATTTGTGTAAGTGTAGGCCCTCTAATTCCTTTTTCCTGGCCCATGCTTTTGAAGATATCTTATCATTCTTCCTATTCTCCCACCATTTCATTGAAATCACTGAATTATCAAAGTGTGTGTTGATTTAATTTGGAGAGTCATTAATTTTTTTGAAGAGTTCCTCTACTTTCTTATCCTTTGCAGCCAATTTTAAGGAAGGAAAGTTCAAATCCTTAATTCTGGGATAAGCTCTTATCTCATAGAAGAACCAATGTGGTAGCCTATTAGTTATTTCTCTACTTCAAGTCTCCCCATTCTGATTTATCCTCCATTCAGCTGCCAAATTAAGCACCCTATTTTTGCTTTTATATATGATTAGATGTGGTTTTTTTCCCACTGGCATAGGGAACTCAGTGAAAAAACTTCTACCAATTTAGATTGGCACCTGCTTGACCACTTGACCAGTAACAGCCTTAGAAAGTTAATTGGTACATTGAGAGGAGAAAGGACTTTTCCAAGATGGCACTCAGTATATATCAGAAATAGAATTGAAACATAGACCTTTCAGACTTTGAGATAAGCTATCTATCCATATAAAATTACAAATACTTGATTTAAAACATTTCTTACTTAAAAATGGCTGTCTTAACAAGAGACTCACTTACCTTCCTACTCTGAAATCAGTACTCTCTACTAATGTCATCAGAGACTCCCTGCCTGCTTACCTTCTCTCTGACCAATTGCTCCTATTTTTGCTTTTTCAAGTCTCCTCTGGGGAAGATAACATTTTAGTTTTCTTAGAAACAGGTGGAGTATAGACTAGTGCTTGAACTAACATGGTGACTATGTTAGAGATGAATGGAAATCATTACAGAAGTGCAATTAAAAGACAGATCTTGGAACTGCAACATGGCTGCTAAATTAGAGAAATTTCTGATGTTGCTTCTGATGTTATGAACCTTATATTCTGAAGTATGATGGGGTACTTCACAAAATAGGGAACTCTAAAGGAGGGACAGGTTGTGGGGGGGAAGGAAGCTAATGAGTTATTTTGGACATATTGATTATGAGATCTGGAAGGAAATCCATGTGAAAATGTCCATGTGACAGCTGGTAATTAGAGTCTAGAAGTGAGATTAGTGTTAGATCTCTAGAGCAGGGAATCATCATCATAGAGGTGATAACTGAACCCAAAGGAACAAATGATAATAGCAAGAACAATAGTATGTCTAAGGAAGGGGGTGGAATACTGTCAGTATCCTTCCTCACTTCCCAAATCACTTTGAATTTATTTCACATAAATCTTTTATTTTCTTCTCTGTGAATACGTTGTATTCCCTAGCAGAAGGTAAGCCCTTTGTATGTAGGGACTGCCTCACTGAAGCATTGTATTGAGGTATTTGTGTCCCAGAACCTGGAACATAACAGATGCTTCATAAATATGTGTTTTATTGATTAAATAAAAAACAGCAAAGAAAACTGAGGAGTAATCAGAAGGAAAGGAAAATAATTATCATAGAAGTAAATGGAAGAGGGGATGGTTAACAATGTTGAGAGAAAATAGATTCAGAAAGAGGCAGACCAAGAAAAGGCCATTTGAACAGGTAATTAAGAGATTACTCGGAGCCTTGGAGAGAGCAGTAGCTTGGTGGTGAGAGGGGGTTAATGAGTAAGTGGGTAGTGAAAAGGTGATGATTTCTGGGGTCCCTTCTAAATTTAAGGCAATAAGATTACAAGTTTCCTTATACATATATCCAATTATAGATTCTTAGAATCTTGGAAGAAATCTTACAGAGCATCTAATTCAACCTCCATTCAATGAAGGAATCCAACCTATGGTACCCTAAGACTTTGTCTTTGCTTGAATACTTTAAGCTTATTTCATTCAAGGGCAATCCTTATTAATAACTCACAATTATTGCTTTCCATAGCTTCTCTCTCCATCTTTCAAGCTTTCCTGCCTTCTGCAGTTACCTTCATGTTCTTCTCTTGATTCTGATGTGTACTCTCTTCTTTGTGGCTTCTGCTTTTCCCTTCCTCAGAATGATGGAGCTAGTTTGTCTGTCAAAGTCTACCCCAATTGGTCAAGGATCAGGGTAAACTCTTAAGTAGTCAAGGAGGGGAGAAATTCTAGTTAGGAGTTTTGCTGGAACCTTCAAGTGTTCCTTTCCAGTGGTCTTTATTGCTAGGCAGCCCCAAAGGATGCTACTTTCCTCCTCCAGGATAAGAAAATTTGTAGTCCTTTGAAAAATTAGCTACATTATACTTGACACCTGCAATTACACATCAGAGCATCAAAACAAACATCAGCCCTTAACATAATAAGGATGATTAACTCAGCTTTCTGGGTAATCATCTCAGAGTACCATTCACAGCAAACAAACAATACATGTCAACAATCCATGTAGTCAGAGCATGACTTTGGACAGACTGTTTCAGGTCTAAATAACATACAGAACAGATATCACATATGTATATCATTTACTTGTAGGGTCACAGAACATAAGCAAATGTTTAGAATAACACACCAAACTAAAGCAAGAATAGCATCAGTGGCCCTACTGATATATATTTAGATACAGTAAGTGCATATATAAGTACAAATGACCATACATGTGGCATATACCTGCAAAGTAGCTTATATACAAATAAACAAACAACAGAAGTACGGCTTGATAGGAATCTGACACTCTTGACAAACTATGTAAGCTATTAATAGTTGAGAGCTAATAAAAAGGAATGAGATTAAATGAATCATGAAAAATTTAGACCTGATGACAATGATGATGATGATAATAATGATGATGATGATGATGATAATTGTTGGCACAGTACAATAGATAGTCTCAGATTCAGTAAGACCTGGGTTCATGTGCCACTTCTGATGTATACTGGCTTTGTGATTGCGGACAAGTTTCTTAATGTCTGAGTGTTTCTAGTCAGTTCTTGAAAACTGAAGTAGTAGTAGTAGCAGCAGCAGCCGCAGTAGCAGTAGTAATAGTGTAGAGATAGCAGCAACAGTAGTGGGAATAGTAAGTAGGAGGAGTAGTAGCAGCAGTAGCAGTAGTAATGGTAATAGTAATAGTACTAGTAGCAGCAGGAGCAGGAATGGTAGTAATAAGTAGAAATAGGAGTAGCAGCAGCAGGAGCAGTAGTAATAGTGTAGACACAGAAGCAACAGTAATGGGAGTAGTAAGTAGAAGGAGGAGTAGCAGCAGTAGCAGTAGTAATGGTAATAGTAATAGTACTAGTAGCAGCAGGAGCAGGAATGGTAGTAATAAGTAGGAATAAGAGCTGCAGCAGCAGGAGCAGTAGTAATAGTAGTAGTAGCAGCAGCAGCAGCAGCAACAGTGAACACATGCATAGTCCTAGGCACTATGATAAGTGCTTTATAAATATTATCTTATTTTATCCTCAGAACAAGTCTTTGAGGTGGGTGCTATTATGGTCCCAGTGGCTGATCTGCATGGTGGATGGAGTTTCCACATTGGTAGTTCCCCTACAAGGATAAAGTCACAGGTTTAGATTTAAAAAAAAATATTAACATCTGGCATTTGCAAAGTGTTTTAAGATTTGCAGAACACTTTATATATATTGCCTCATTTAGTCTTCACAGCAATTCTGTGACATAGAAATAATTATTATTCCTAATTTACAGATGAGGAAACTGAGGCTGAGAGGGATTAAATGGCTTGCTCAAGGTTACACAGCTAATAATGATCTGAACTAAGATCCAAATATAGGTCTTCCTGACCTCCAGTTCCAGTGCTAATGGGATTGATAAGATTATATCAGTGACTTTAGTCATGGTCATCATTTACTAGAGGTTTTTGTAGTGCCTTACTTTTGTTATTCAGTCATTCCAGTTCTGTCCAATTCTTCATGACCCCATCTGAGGTTTTCTTGGCAAAGATACTGGGGGTGGTTTGCCATTTCCTTCCCTGGTTCATTTTACAGGTGAGGAAACTGAGACAAACAGGGATAAATGACTTGCATACAGCTAGATTCTTACCTGAGGTCTTTTAAAAATAGGAAAGGTATAGTTTCTATCTAGGATGCCTTAGGTGTAGAGAGATAGTTAAGCTGATCTCACTAAGTCCCTTCTTACTCCATGCTCTTTTCCTATGATCTTTATTTATCACTCTTCTAGAGTAGGACAGATCTTGAATGTCTCTTATTTCCACCCACTATCAGAATTTTAAGACCTCCTGATAGGGGAGAATTTGTCTGGCTCAAAGAAGTTTTCAGAAATTTGAACAGAGAGACCCTAGAGTTGACCTTTGTAACAAAAGGTTCTTTTCTTTGACAGGCAAGTCAGGTTATCATCAGCCGTATCTCATTTGATGCACAGCTTTTGATGAAAACAGAGCAGACTGGGTCACAGTGTTATTAATACTTGTACTTAGAACTGCCAAGCATCTACCAGAGAAACAAAATGATGTGCCCTTCACTTGCTCAGAGGACAATGAAACCCAAGGTGGAGCTTGGAATGAAGCCAGCATTGCCAATGCAGAGAAACTAATTAGAGCTGAGGTAGATAAAAGGGTAGCTGTTGATCTCCCAGTAGATTAAAATGGCACTCCTTGAGCAAGGAACTGCTTATGTGGTTGTCCCTGTTTATAGGGATCAGAGATTTGTACGTGGTATTTGGCAACACCCCAAACCAGAGATAGTCACAATTTGTGAACTATTTCTTTAAGAATGATTCCTTGACAGAAAACAATATACACTGATGATTTAGGTTTGGAGGTTTAATTCTTCATAGAACATAGATAAAAGGATAATGCATTTAGAACTGGAAGAGAATTTAGACCATCAGATCTACATCTCTTATTTTTCAGATGGGTAAACTGAGGTATAAAGAGGGTAATGATTTACTCAGAGTTAAACAGTAAGTATGTGGGGAAATGGTTGTCATTGGACTTCTGTACCTCTAAAAACTCTGAGTGTTCTCATCCCTATTCCCTTTTTCACTAAAGGGTAGTTATGTGTCTTCAGAGTTCTAGTTGTACCCCTGAAGGACCTTAGCTATATTTCTAGTGCTAATGGCTCAAACCTTTCTCCTCATTTTTATATGTTCCTTTCAGTGTCAACCACTAATTATAATGAATATTCCCTCTATACCATTCATTGACTAATATCAGTGACTTTAGTCATGGTCATCATTTACTAGAGGTACTCCAATATTGTCTAATCAGTTAATATTAATTAGATTTTATAAAGGGATATTTGCTGAAAAGATATAGCAAGAAAAGGACAAACACATTCTTCCAAATCAAGGAGCACATTCTTCCCTGAGCCATCTTGGTTCTTGAAGAGAGTAGGTTTAAGTTTTAATTAGTTGCTACAAAGCATTTGTCCCATCAAGTTCACTTCTGAATGAAGCATGACCATTCTGTAAGTGTCATCCTTGCTACAGACTATCTGGTTGTTTCAAGCAGTTGACTCTGTAAGATTGCATTGGTGAATTGGGATCAGTTTCTATGGACTCCGGATCCTGGACCTCTGGCAGTGTGCCCTTCCAAATGATTGCAGCCTTCTCCAACATTTTCTTCACCTAAAATTGGGAAAGAATAGACACAGCAGAAATAGAAAAATAGCTTTTTTATGCTCTTAAGGCTTCCTGGCATCCTGGTGAGTGAAGGCACAAGGCTTGTCTCCCATTTAGAAGTTATAGCAACTCATGTTCCTCACCTGAACATCTAGACAGAGATCAGTTAGACCTATTAATACCTTTTTGTGTATGTTCAGTTCTGGCTTAGAAATTAGCTGAAGGGCTTTACTATGCATGTAATCAATAGACAATAAACAGCTACAGAATACCTACCTGCAGGTGCTGAAAGTGGGGAGCTGGGACCTACCATTCCAAGTTATTGGGGACTTTCAGAAGCACCCTCAACCTTCATAAAATTAGGATTATATCAGAGCATGCAGTGCAAGTTTCTAAGGACAGGGGGTTTTCATTGGCTAGCTCTGACTCACCCACCCTCAGCTGTTATAGAGATAGGAGGAAATGCTATGTGAGAATCAAGGAATGGTTGGAAGAGGAAAGGTGAAATTTTCCAAATGACTTCCTAGAGGAGGTAATATTTTTCAGTCATGCCTGATTGTGACCCATCTGTGATTCTCATGGCAAAAATTCTGGGGTGATTTGCCATTTCCTTCTCTAGCTCATTTTATAGACTAGGAAACAGAGGCAAACAGAATTAAGTGACTTGCCCAAGGTCACAGTTCTTAAATTGTCTAAAGATAGATTTGGATTTAGGAAACTGAGTCTTCCTGACTCTAGAGCCAGCTTTCTATCTACAGCTCTACCTGGTTGTTAAGTAAAATTCCCAATTGGTAAAGGGTGGGTTGGAATTAAATATGCAGCCAGGACTGTGGGTCTACATGTGTGTAAAAGATAGTTAGAGAAGGGATTTCAAATACCGGAAACAATGTGATCAAAAGTTTGTATGTGGACAGAAAAACACAAATCTGACCCCTTCATAATAATTGTTAGTCCCATCGCCTCAAGAGTCAAATACAAATTTCTCTTTTTTGGCAGATAAAGCCCTTTACAACCTCCCTCCAATCTAAATTTCTAGCCTTATTATACATTCCTCCCTTCACCACATACTTTAATCAAATCAAACTGACCTTCTTGCTACTTTTCACGTATGACATTCTATCACCTTGTTGCACAGGCTTTTCTTTGTCAGCAAAATCCTACTTCCTCATCTCTAACTCTTAGGATTTCTAATTTTATTTCAAAGCTCAGTTTAAGTGCCACTTCCTACATGAAGTCTTTCCTGATGCTACAAACTACTTGTTCCTCTCTGCAAAATTACCTTGTAGTTATCGTATACATACATACATACATATATACATACATACATATGCATATATACATATGTATATATATATGTATATATATATATACTTTTATGTAGTATGTATGTTGTGCTGGGAAATATTTCACAACTCATTTTGCTTTCCAGTTTTTTAAATATGACATACTTAAGATTTAATCTACATCACTAATGTTTTCCTTATCATTTTCTTAAGTCTAGGCAACCAACAAAGAATAAACCAAATAGATCTGCAGTGTTAGCTGATTTCTAAGTTTTAAATGTTTACATCTGATTTCTAAGTTTTAAATGTTACCATTTGGTTTCGATAATCAGCTCTCTTGTGCAGATTTGAACTGGCTCCAGCATACTTCTGCTTATATGTGGACACGTTGTTTCCCTGATAGAATACAAATTCCTTGAGATTGGAAACTGTTTCATTCTTTGTACTTGTAACTGCAGTAGGTAGCACAATGTTCTGTATATGGTAGATGTTTAAGTTTAATAAATGCTTATTGATTCACTGATTTCAGATACAAAAATATAAACACTTGATTTCTTAATAATCATCATAATGAGATACTTAGAAAATGCATGAGTCTCTTTCTTAAAATACTATGAGACAAGTCAACCTGAAGTCTGAAGTTCCAGTCTAATTTTTTTTGTAACAACAATGGCATCTACTCATTTATATAATCTTTTACAAAGTGCCTTTTTGGGTAACAACCTTGTGAGACAGGTATTAGTAGTATTATTATTCCCATTTAATAGGTGAGGCTAAAAGACATTAAATGTTTCCTCCAAAGTGACCCAGTTGGTAAGCATTGGCAAAAGATCCTTATCTAGGATTTAAAAAAAAATCTCTGAGACCACTGCACTGCTCTTTCCACTACATTGGAAAGTGAGGTTGGACTACATGGAGTTTCTCATGCCCCTTCCAATTAAGCTAAGATTTTATAATTCCATGCAATATAATGGTTGCTTCCACTTTCAATAGGTATATAAGGGCCTAGACTCAGTTACTCCCTATTAGAGCTGGTAGAGAAAAAACATTCAGAACTGAGAATGCTGTGGGACTTACTATTGCAGTGAAATACATTATAGTCCTCAAGGAACCAATTTATCAAGTTTCCTGATGGAATGACTCTGTGGATAGAGTCTTATCTTTTGTTAAGTGTTCTAATTAAATTTTTCATCTATTGCTTCATTTCTTCCATAATAATAACAGCAATAGCTGACATTTATATAGTGCTTATTATGTGCCAGACACTATACTAAGCACTTAACAATCATTATATCATTTGATTCTCACAATAACCCATCGTATATATGTAGAAACTGAGCTAGATAGAGCTCATAGTTAGTGTCTGAGTGCAAATTTGAACTCAAGGGCCTTCCTGACTTCAGGCCCAGAGAGCTATCTATCGTGTCACCTGATTGTCCCTCTATCCACTCTTGTAATCCTAATAACTATTTATGCACTCAAAAGGAATAAATGTTTTTCAATCTCAGCAAAGCAGCAATGGGCTCGTGCATATAAAAAGTTCTTTTATGTATAGATCACATGAAATCATTCATATTTTATTATTCCTTTTAGGTGATACTTGATATATTCAGGGGGTTGGATCCTTTTCTTTTCTTAACAATTAAGCAGAAAACTAATGCTAGAGAATTTTCTTTATGTTCCTCTCACCTAGCGATGAGATTCCATTATTGGAGTTTCAGTAGCAATGGAAGGGATACAGGCTCCTTGTGTCTAAGCCACTGTTTCCCTTGGAAGCTAAACTTTTGCTTATTATTTGGTTATTCTCTTCTTTTGGGTATTTCTCTTGGGTTTCTCTTTACTCAGAATTTCTTTATTGCCTTTCGTGTCTTCTGTTTATTCATATCTCCTGCTGATATACTTGGATTTGGATTTTGTGCTAAGCCCTCAATTTTTCGCTCATAGAACAGCTTGAATTTGAACTTGCAAAGCTTGAACTGTTTATCTTTTACTCTTGGATAGGATGGGATTGGGTTTAGGGTTGGGTGGAAAGGTAGACCCTTCTTGGCTCTGTCTCTTCTGTAATTTGCATGTTCCTGACACTTCCTGGCTCTAGTTCTAGAAGGGATGACCTGCTCCTTCTTTCTGCCTGCTGTAAGTCTTGTTTTCAGGTGGCTCAACATGGGTATTAGTCTTGGATCCTGTCACTACTTCCTTTTCCTTTCACAATCCTCAACTGAACATTGCTTCATCTTTCTGAGGCCCTGATAGGGCCTGGTTATATGTTTGCAATGGTCTCAGATCTCTGGAGGATCCTTTAGAGAGGGTTAAATGAACTCTGGACTATCAGCAGCAGAGTGTTGGCTCTGTCTCCTGTGACTTGCTCTGGCCTTTTGAGTACCCCTGAGGTATGCAAGCAATACCCAGTCTGTATTTTTGTTTGGTTTTCTACTCTTGTTGTTATTATGGAAGAAAAGAAGCAATAGATGAAAAATTAAATTAGAACATTTGCAAAAGATAAGACCCTATCTCCAGGTCTAAGTCAATCTTTGTCAGCAAACTTGATGGCCTACTTCTTCTGTCCATCCCCTATTGACTCAATGGGCCAAGGATGAGAGAGTACTGGCTTTAGATCCTAAGCCACTGATTTTCAGAGTCCTTGGTGCCCATAGACCTCTATCTGTCTTGTATAGTCTTCCTGGACTATATGGAAGAGTTTATTGGTGTCTCCCTTTGTCTCCCTTTGTTCTTATAGGTAATTGCTTCATCTTGTATCCTTCTAAGTCTCCATGGGACTGTTTGCTGTGAGAATGTTGGATATGGATGCCTTGTATTGTATTTCTGCAAATGCAGTCAAAGAAGCTGCCATTTACCACATGATCAGCAGACCGAAACCAGAATGTCTGGGAATGCTGCTAAGTCCCTCCAAAGTGCTTCCATTATAGATCATCATGACACTCTCTAGCTCTTTCCACATGGGGAACTACATCAGCCAAGTACACTGATATGCTCTGTACACGTTCATAAGGACTAGGTTTATGGCCACTCCCATTATACCATCTTGACTGGAAGTCTGATAAAAGTATCTAGCTGGGATACAATTGTGCAAAGAGAAATAAAGTTTCATGTTCCTAGACTTAAGAGGCAGGAAGGAACTTGGGCCATTTAGGCTAACCTTCATTTTACAGAGGAGGAAACTGAGGCTTTGGGGCATTAAGTTGACTTAACCAAGTTCCCAGAAATATTGAGACATAGTTTGAGATTCAAAATCCAGCATTATATTAAATCCTTCTGCAATATGTGGCAAATCCTTAGAGCTCATAGATACCATTCAAACCTGAATTGCCAATGAATCTTTTTCACTTACTTTCAAATCTTTCCAAAATAACAGCTATAAGCCCGGCCATGGGCAAAGAGAAGAATGGTTTCATAATACCTTGTCTTGGTATAGAACTTTATGCCTTTCTAAGCACTTTTTACACATTATCTTATTAGATCTACATAGCAGTCTCACAGTGGTACTGGGGGATAGGTAATATTATTATTCTCATTTTACAAAAGGAAGATCTCAGAGAGACACGAAGGTATTAACCAAGGTCAAATATAGAGTTATTGACCAAACCAAGACTGGAACCCAAATCTTCCAATCCAGACAGAGTTCTTTGCTAACCATCTTGTATACATAATAGTATAGCAAGAGAAAAGCTTGAGAGTTTCAGGTAACTGATGATCAATTTATTAATTAAATTTAATAAATCATCAATAAATTGATGGTCAGTGGTTTCTCTCAGAAAACTACGGCCAAATTATGGAGAGATTGAAAGTTTTAATATACTTTTGAAATGGGGGAGTGTCCTTGACAAGTGAAATTCAAATCTTATTAGTGGACATTTAATGAGGAGGTAATTCAGGAGTAAACTTTAGCTGCTCCTGTTAAAAATGTGGCTTGATTGTGAGACTCAGCTATTTCCAGCAATCCAGATAGAGAAATCCATCTCCATTCAGATCTCTCTTATTGGTTTTCTCCTTCCCTTTAGTGGGCCACCCTAAATTCCAATGGAGGGATGCAAGAATATGGGTTCATTTCCTTAGGGCAAGAATTTGCCCAGACTAGAGTCTGTTTATATTCTAAACTGAATTGGGTGGGATAGTGTACAAGATTGAGGACCATGTTCTCCAAGACTGAAGGAAATCTTATCACTCAGTCATGTCCTTTAGAGGGTGATTTTTTTTTTTAAATAGAGATTTTAAATAGAGATTCGCTTTAAATGAAGAAATAAAAGAAGAAAAACCTGGATTATAATTTAGTAATAGGTTATTAAAATAATAGCAAAATAATTTCTCTTAGTAAACACAATAAAATAATTAGGATAGTAATAGCTAATATTTATATAATATATGATGTTTTGCAACATTATTTTATATGTTATTTTGCCTTGCAAATATTTATCAAATTTCCCTGACATCATAATCCACACCTTCCAGTAAGGCCCTAAGAAAAATCGTGAAGTAAGCAAAGTTCATTTTTAGTATTTTCAGTCTTCTAATTCTGCCTCAGATGCTCAGGGCCCTTTGTGATTTCTTCCCCTTGTCAATTATCAAAACATACACACATACATATACATACACACACACTTTGTGTGTATATATTATATATATATATATGCTAAAACTCCATTTTATATATATAGAGAGAGAAAGAGAGAGAGAGATGTATACACACACACTTTATTCATATTAAAGCTAAATAATTTATAGCAGTTTAATTTGTTACTACCCACGCTTATGCATTTTAATAGGCTAATGTCAAGAGGAAAGAACACTAAAAGATTATAGTAGTGAGTTGGATTGAGGTAGGAAAGGAGCCAGTAAGCACCAGAGAAACAAATACGTACAAAATGTTATTTCCTGCTCTCAAGTAGCTTATATTCTAATGGAGAAAGACAATACCCAAAAGGGAATTGAAAAGGCATGGGGGAATGAAGGTACACAGCTATGGGGAATGAGGAATGATAATTTTGAAATCCTTAAAATCAGACCATCCTAAGTAAGCCCCTTCACAAAATGGAGGCTCCAGAAGGAATTTGCTAATGGAAGAAGGGTGTGGTGGTGGGGTAGATCTCATGGTCCTAGGGTGAGTAAGGAGCAAAGATAATAGCATATTTGTGTGCAAGGAGACCACAAGCAGTGAGAGAATTTCCAGGATGTAAGATAGCAGTAGAGATAGTTCAGAAAGTCAGGAACAGGACTGGGAAGAAAAAGCTTAAGTCTTGGTCCACCTGTGCTTACCCAGAACCTCTAAACTCCTACCATGTTAGTAATTACACATTCTGTCTATGTTTAAGACCAACTTTTTGTCAAGTCAGGAAAATACTTGGAGGAAGGAGAGACTTGAGGAAAGGTAGCAGCAGTAGTATTATTACCACATAGGTAGTGGGATGGACCTAGCTAGGGAAGGACTTGATTAATCAGAACAATGGGATCCAGTAGAGATCAGCAATCTGAATTGTGGTCAATAAATTATTATGCTAAAGTTCAGACAGCACACAGGCGCATATATATAGAAAGCTGATTTAAGTCCAAGAGATCTGTCAAAGGCAGAGTTGGTGGATACATTTTAGAGACTCGGTGAACTTGAATGGGCAAAAAATTTGATAAAGGTATTTCAATATAATTAGTTTTCTTTATAACCCTGTGATTTTTTTGTTTTATGCTTTTAAAAACATTCTGAAGAGGAGTCTCACTAGATTGCCAAAGGAGTCTGTGGCAAAAAACAAACAAAAAGATTAAGAATCTTCAATCTCTCCCAAAGTCCCCTCAAAACAACTTTAAATAATGCCTCAAAATGAATTCTAAAGTGGCAAAACCTGCAAAAGGACAGAATGAAACAATTTTCTAGCCTAATACAACTTAAAAGGTCTGCAGTAAAGATTTGCCACACTGGAGTGGGAGTGGTGTGTGTTCCAGCCATAGGCTGTGCCAGTGTAGGATATGCTCCTGCAAACTGGCAACAGACTTTGGGTGTAAGTGAACCAGTGATGGTAACAGCAACTTTTGGAGTTTTCAACCCAGATAATGATGAGGTCAGACAAGTAGTAAGAAGGAGATTATAAAAGTCCCTTTGTGGAAACTGACTGAAGGATTCTGTTACTTTGCCTATACTTGGATCTGGGTCACAGTGGTAGTTTGCCATCATAAGGTGAGGAGGAGCACAGGAACACCAGATCCTATGATCTCAGGGAATTGGTAAATCCTGCTCACAGTTCCAGAGTGAAAAAGAGTGTTTGTGATTTCTCACAGAGCATAGCATAGTCCAGGAAAGCAGTGACATACCTCTTAGATAATACCATCTTGGAAGAATTGAAAATTTACAGAGATCTACAACTAGCTCTGAGATCATTAGCAAGAAAGACCTGAAGCTTGGTACAGCTAGAAAAATGAACAAATAGCAAAGAAAGATCTTGACCATAGAAAGTTACATGATGATAGGGAAGATGAAAACACAAAATTCCAAAGAAGACAACAAAGACAAAACTGCTATATTCAAAGACTCAAAGAAAAATGTGAATTGGTCTCAAGCCCCAAAAGCATTCATGAAAGATTTCAGAAAGGATTTTGTTTTATTTAAAAATTTTAATAGTATTTTATTTTCCCAAACACATGCAACGTTCACCT
This sequence comes from Myrmecobius fasciatus, assembly GCA_023553655.1. Lineage (NCBI taxonomy): Eukaryota > Metazoa > Chordata > Mammalia > Dasyuromorphia > Myrmecobiidae > Myrmecobius > Myrmecobius fasciatus. Next base: position 36,198 of record JAJPUD010001141.1, read on the forward strand.
TTACAAAACTTGTGTTCCAAAATTTTCTCCTTCCCTCTCCTCCTTCTTTCTCCCCAAGACAGCAAGCAATTCAATATAAGTTAAAAATGTGCAATTCTTCTAAATATAGTTCCATTTCATCATGCTGCACAAGAAGAATCAGATCCAAAGTGGAAAAAAAAACCACAATAAAGAAAGAAACAACAACAACAAAATGTGAAAATACTATGCTTTGATCTATATTCAGTTTCCATAGTTCTCTCTTGGGATGTAGATGGCTCTCTCCCTCACAAATCTATTGGAATTGCCTTGAATCATCTCATTGTTGAAAACAGTCAAGTCCATCACAGCTGATCATCACATAATCTTGTTTCTGTGTGCAATGTTCTCTTGATTCTGCTCACTTTACTTAATATCAGTTCATATAAGTCTTTTCAGGCTTTTCTGAAATCAGCCTATTCATTTCTCATAGAATAATATTCCATTACATTCATATATCATAACTTATTCAGCCATTCCCCAACTGAGGGAAATCCACTCAATTTCCAATTCCTTGCTTTTAGAAAAATCAAGAATGATTTTAAAAATCAAAAAGGAGAGGCAGAGGAAAAATTGGGAAAAGATATTATAGACAGTGATATAAGAAAATAATAAAAAAAAGGAGTCAACAGCTTGGTAAAGGAGGTACAAAAAAATAAAACAACATAAATAGAACAGAATAAACCAAATGGTAAAAGAGGCACAAAATTCCAATGTAGAAAAGAACTGCATTAAAAGCAGAATTGACTAAATGGGGAAAAAAAAGATATACAAAAATTAATTAAAAAGAACTCTTTACAAAGTATAATAGGCCAAATAGATACCGAGATAGAAAAATTAAACGAAGAAAAGGATTTAAAAGATAAAATTGGCCAAATGGAAAAGGAGATACAAAAGATCAATGGAAAAAAATAATTTTTTAAAAATTAAATTGGGCAAGTGAAAGTCAATGATTTCATGAGACATCAAGAAACAATTTGGAAGAATGAAAAAAATAGAATAAAATGTGAAATAGCTTATTGAAAAAACAATTGACTTGTAATACAGATTCAGGAGGGATAATTTAAGAATTCTGTACTTTGTGCTGTCTGAAAATCATGATCCAAGAAAAGAGCTTAGATATCATCTTTTAAGAAATTATGAAGGAAAACTGCCTTGATAGTTTAGAACCAAAGGACAAAATAGAAATTGAAAGAATCTATCAATAACTTCCTGAAAGAGCTTCCAAAATGAAAACTCCCAGGAGTATTATAGCCAAATTCCAGAGTTCCCAGATCAAGGAAAAAATTTTGCAAGCAGTCAAAAAGAAAAAATTCAAATATCATGGAGCCATAATCAGGATAACATAAGATTTAGTCACTTTTATATGAAAACACTTTTAAGGATGGATAGAATAAAAGAAGAGAAAGTAGAAAAAACAAGGGGAAAATAGGACAGAGGGAAATACACCATTGAAGCATAACTATAAAAAAATTCTAAAGCAACTTTTCCAGATAAAAATCTCATTTTCTTAAATACATAGAAAATTGATTCAGATTTATAAAAGAAGATTCATTCCCCAATTGATAAAGTCAAAGAATATGAAAAGACAATTTTCAGATGAAGTAATCAAAGTTATCAACAATCATGTGAAAAAATTCTATAAATAACAATTAGAGAAATGCAAATAAAAACAACTCTGTGGTACCACTTCATACCTATTAGATTGGCTAATATGACAGAAAAGGAAAAAGGACATATGTTGGAGGGGATATAGGAAAATGAAGACATTAAGGCATGGTCAGTTGAGTTGTGAACTGATTTAACCATTCTGGAAGCAATTTGAGATTATACCCAAAGGGCTATAAAGTCATGCATATCCTTTGACTCAGCAATACCACTGCTAGGCTGTATCCCAAAGTGATTAAAAAAACAAAACAAAATAGAAAAAGGACCTACATGTACCAAAAAAAAATCCAATCAATATAATGAACTCTGATGATTTAGTTAGGGAGTTCCTCTCCCTTCCTCTGTCCCCTATACAGATCTGGAAGGAGCCAAAGTATTCAATCAGATGCCAAGAAAACCCCAAAAAGGTTCACAAAGAATCTGATGGCTGAATGACAACAACTGATGACATATTATTACTTTTATGAAGGCAATCCCTACCCCCCCCACCTTTTTTTTCCCCCAGGACACTAGGTGGCACAATGGATAGAGTGCCAGTCCTAAAGTCAGGAAGGCTCATCTTACTGACTTTGTATCTCTGTTCTCAGACACTTACTAGCTGTGTGACTCTGGACAGGTCACCTAACTTCAATTAAGTCTGACTCAGTTTCCTCAGCTGTAAAATGGGGATAATAATAGCACCTACCTCCCATGGTTATGAGGATACAATGAGATAGTATTTGTAAAACTCATAGCACCAAGCCTGGCACAAGGTAGATTCTTAATAAATTTTCCTCCATTCTTTTCTTCCTCTAGGCAATTCTTAAAAATCCTTATTTTTAAGAATTCTTCAATTCTTTTTTTTTTTTTTTTTCAGGGATCCCTTTGGCAATCTGGTGGGACTCCTCCTCAGACTAATGTTTTCAAGAGTTTAAAGAAGTTGTAGATCTTCATTGGGAGATAGAATTTCCTCACACAGGAGTCCCCGATATTAATGAAATCCCAGACCTTATTTCCTAACTATTTCCAATTTACTCTCTGGATCTGAAAGCATACCCTGGCTTCTCCAACACCCAGAAATGCATCCACTCACTCCAAGGTTTATTAAATCATTAAGTCATGCCTCGGGGAATTGAGTACATCCTGAACTCTGAGATTCTCACTCTATGATCTTCCTCTAACTGAGACGTGTGATATCAAGAGCATGGTTATTTTATAACACCGACATCACCACGGTGACAGTAACTAAGCTTCTCTCCAGCCCAATTTATTTTGCATAGATTAGTACTCTGCCATTAATTGCATTTTGTGAATATTTATCTTTTTCCCACCTAAAACTGAGAGAGTTGCTTTCAGAATAAAGAACAGCTCAGCCTGTTCTGTTCTGTGCCCTATGGGCCCAAAGCAGGGAGCCCCCAGAAGGGGAATCGTGGGTGTAGAGTGAGGAGGAAGCACTCCCCTCTGCCCAGCTTGTGGTCTCCTCCCCTGGGGCTTAATTACTGCATTCCTGCGTTCTTCAGCTTGAAAGTGGCTCAGGCAGGGCACACAGACTTTGCTTCATTTGGCCTTTTCAGTCCTAGCTCCCCTTTGAAGGGGGAGCTCTGGGTGCCCAGTCCCAGGAAACACACACACACCAGTCAAACCTCTCCCACTCACCTACCCCCAGGATCAGGCCCCAGAGGCCTCTTCTCATCTGCCACGCTGTCTTGATTTTAATGAAAACTGTCCATGTGTCCCAGCTCACTCATAATTATCCAGGCACCCATCCTGGCCAGCTTGGTCTGCTGAATGACAGTTCTGTTTTGTGACCCTCAGGCTGGTGGAAAGCCCCTTTGACAGACACTTGCCACCCCCACCCTATCACCCTTCAAGGTGGGTTCCCATTCTTGCTGATCATTTGTTTCTGCAAACACTTCAGTATTAATTGGTTGAGTGATTTCCTCCTTCCAACCAAAACACATGCCTGCCTCCACACATCTCCTCACAATATGATTAACTTGACATCTGAGCATCTGCAAAATGTTCATTTTGAAAGTTGGCCCCTGACAAACCCCACTGGTCAGAAGTAGGCACAGACTAGATTTCTGGTATGGATTAGCTGCTGGAGAGCTCATTTTCATAATTCCAGACTGATAGCTTTAGACTTCCATAAGTGGGATGTTGACTTTTTTTCTTTTGTCTCTGTAATTATTACTGTGCATTGGACACATATGTAGTATTTGTCCATAGAGAAAGAGTTGGTGGGTATGGAGAAGGGTATATTGTCTGCTCTGGGCAATCTTTAAATCTCTGTCCAATCAATAAAAAGTGAGTCTTGAATATCTCACTTTTACAACTTAAAAAAAAAAAAGCTCAATACTGAATATTGTAATGTTAATTTGATTGGAATTTTTTAGGTTTTCCTTTTTGTCATTTTTATCTTTTACTGGACTTTGGGCTTCATCCATATAGGGAACTTCCCTCAGAATCATTCTCTATTATATATCTTCTCTTAAATTCAGTCTTAAAAGAGCTTCCTGAGATGCTGAAATTTTAAGTGACTCATGTTAAGGCCACATCATACACAGTCAATATAGTGTCAGAAGCAGGTCTTGAACCTTCTTTTTCATCTGGAGGCAGACTTTCTATCCACTATTCTGGAGAAAAGGGGACATATCTCTTTGTGGATGGTGGTAAAAATTTCAGAGAATATTTCCTCATTTCCTACTTCTAGCTTTTCCTAAAATGCTTATGTTTGACATATTAATAATATGTAGATCCTATCCATGTTTACAGGATGTCAAAACATACAGCCAAGGAAGTGAACAAAAAAAGTCAGAAATCCAACCTGTTGCTTGGTATTTTCACAGACAAAACACCCAGGTGGTAGATTACTTTTTTTTTTTTTTAACCTTTCAACTGCTTGCTTTGATGTTACGGATGCAGGCTGTGTCCTTGTCAGAAAAAGGAGCATCACGAGGAACATTGTGATTGAAGAGTCCAAAATACCTTGTGGCATTGGTTTGAATCAATATCCAAGGGAGATACCTAGAATCTCTGACTTGAAAGAGAGCTCAGAAGTTATCTATTCCACCTTGTATCTAAAACCTGAATCCTACTTAAGACATCTCCAATAAATTTGTATTCTATAGCATATAAAGGGCAGCAAGGTGGTGCAGTGAATAGAATCCTGGACCTGGACCTGGAGGCACAAAGACCAGGTTCAAAGCTGGATTTGTACATTTACTAGCTCTGTGACCCTGGTTAAATCACTTAATGCTTTTCAACTCAGTTTTCTCATCTGTAAAATGAATTAGAGAAGGAAATGGCAAAATCAATATCTTTATCAAGAAAATCCCAAATGAGGTTACAGAAAATTGGGTACTACTGTAATGATTCAACAGCAATAACATATAAACATAAATATATTTGGTTATGTCACCCCCTCAAAAGTATTCTCTGGCTCCCTGTTGCCTAAAGTTCCAACAGCTATTTAAGATCTCATACAATGAGGTATTTCATATCCTCTCTTTATCTCTTCATAGTAAGAATAAAGAGTAAAGATATAAGTTTTACCAGCTCTGTTTTTATATATGACTCCTTATTATATTTGACTCAGAAAATCCATGGTTGGACCCTTGATCTGATAAGCCACATAGTGGATGGAATTCCCTGTTTTTTCAGAGTGATTACAACAAGATAATCAGTACTTAGCTCAGTGTTGGACACATAGTGGGAGCTTCATAAATGTTGGTTAGATGGTGAATTTGAAGGGAAATGAGAAATGAGCTTTTGTTCTGTTTTCAGTCCTAATGGAATTGCACTACTTGGGATGGTAAACTTTTCTCTTTTATCTTCCCAGCAGAATGTTTGGATACTAAGCCACAAATAGTTCTCTAAGCTGTAGAATAGACTGTCTGCTGGGTTGGCTTTAGTGATGTGCCATAGGGCTTTATCCTGTTTCTTTCCCTGTTCAACAGTTTTAACCTGACTTGAGTGACAACAAAGAAGGCATGTTTACAAATTCAAGAGTGGCCGAAAGCTAGCTGCTGTGAAGAGGGAAAAACAAGTATATTAGATGACAGTCGGGTTTCAAAAAGATCTTGACAATCCAGAACGATGAGCTGAAACAAATAAAATGACAGTTACCTAATGCACATATGACAGTATATTCATGACTTCTCCTCACAAAGATAATGAATAGTTGGGTTTGATAGGGTCAAAAACAATGACATAGAATCTAATGGGGAATAAACAAACTATTCCATATTTAGGTTTAAGAAATCAATTAGGGGAGATCGGATTTAAAAGGAGTTTAGGTGAAAAATGTTTAGAGAATTGTTTGCTGCTCAGTCATTTCAGTCATGTCAGATTCTTCATGACTCCATTTGGAGTTTTCTTGGCAAAGATACTGGAGTGGTTTGCCATGTCCTTCTTCGGCATATTTTCCAGATGAGAATATTGAGGCAAACAGGGTTAGGTGACTTGTTCGGGATTATGCAGCCAGTAAATATCTGAGGCTAGATTTGGGTCTTCCTGTCTCCAGCCTGGCACTCATTGTTTCACTTACTTGCTGCTTGTAGTATTTGCCATATTTAAAATTTAACAATCATCTCTTGTAGATGCTGGCTCCAGCACATTCCTGGATATAATCTATATAAACAGAAGCTCCTTGGTGGAGGAAGGGGGAGATCTTCAATAATTTCTAAGAATGTGAAGATGTCCTGGGATCAAAAAATTCAAGAAGTGCTACTATAGAAGGTTGAACAAGGATTTATAAGTAAAAGGTTGAATAAGGATTTATAAGTAAAAGTCCCTGGAAGCAGATTTTAGTTCAGAATTTCAGCAAAGTAGGTGAGCTCCTAATCCTGACTGCATATGTTCAAATAAAGACTGGATGATTATTTATGAGGAACATCGTAGAGGACATTCCTGTAGAATGTAAGTTTCTGGAGGTCAGGGACTGTTTAGTTTTGGCTGACATTCAGCAAAATGCTTAACAAATGCTTGTTGAATGTGATTGAAGTCCTTTATGGGATCAGTAGATTGACAATTAGACGACAATTTCACTAATTGACAATTAGTGAATTTGATGACATCCAACACTCCCCTCCCCCCAACACTCTGGATGCTAAGAATTAGCAACTGGCTGCTTCTAATTGTGTAAATAGAACAGTGAAATTACCCAGACACCCCCAGGCTTAGAACAGAATCTATCTCTAAGCATCATGTTGTCAGGGAAACCTAGTTCAATTGGCTTGATTCCTACTGTTCTATTAATCAGATGTTTTGAATTTCTCATCCTGGGTTCTTTCTCATATTTAGTATATATAGTTTTTTTTTTAAAGTTAAAGTTTAATTTAAAATGTTTTAAGCTTTAAACTGCACTAAGACTTTTGGGATACCCTGGATGCATCTTATATAAGCTTAGATGTGCAAGTCTCTCAGTATTGAATGTAACCTCCTTGGGAGTAGAGATCATTTCCTTTTTGTCTTTATATCTCCACTGCCTAGCATCTGGTATATAAAAAGTACCTAATAAAGGCTTACTTGATTGATGGATCTTCTTTACACCTTCTATGTACTATAAAGTCTTTTTCACTGAAGTCCTCATTGTTGTTCAATTATTTCAGTCATGTCCAACTCTTTGTGACCCCATTTGGGGTTTTCTTCATAAAGAAATACTGGAATGGGTTGCCATTTCTCCTCCAGCTCATTTTCCAGACAAAAATAATTTCAGTGACACATTTAGAGATGAAGAAGATTGGTCTTATTCTAAACACAATCTTGGGGATTGACTATTGGGTTCAAGTCTAGCTTGCTCTGACCTAGTATATACCTTCCTGTTTTGTTTCCTTCTGTCAGCAAGGATTTGTGCATAATTATCCCAAGGCTGAAGTGATAAATGTGAGAGCAGTGGACAGTATGCCAAGCAGGGAGTTAGGAAAACTTGAATTCAAATCTATCCTCAGACACTTCCTAGCCATATGACTCTAGGCAAGTCACTTGACCTATGTCTGCCTCAGTTTCTTTATCTGTAAGATGGGGATAATAATATCACCTACTTCTAGGGATAGTTGTGAGTTTCAAATTTGGTAATAATTGTAGTACTCATCATAATGTGTGGAACATAGTAAGCTCTCTATAAACATAAGCTGTATTATTCACTTTGTTATATCTCCTGGGGTGGGGGGTGTTGTTCAGATAATTGAACCCTGTGGGTACAGATCATATGAATACTTCACAGCCACCATAATTCTGCTCCCTCTTTCTTTTTTGAGGCTCCTTGAGGGCAGTGAGTCAACAAACTCTTATTAAATGCCCGTGATGTGTCAAATGGAGATAGTTTTTTGCTCAGTGGATAGAAAACTGGGCCTGAGGTCAAAAAACCTGAGTTTAAATCCCCACTCAGATACTTATTGTCTGTGTGACCTTGGGCAAATCACTTAATTAACCCTTTTGCCTCAGTTTCCTCATGTGTGAAATCAGCTAAGAAGGAAATTGCAAACCATTTCATTTGCTAAGAAAAACCCTATGAACAGTATTGACATGCTATGGTTCACGAAGAATCAGACAGGACTGAACCTCTGAACCACAAATGTACTTAGCAATAGGGATACAAAAAAAAAGACAAAAATTCATTTCTTGTCCTCAAGAAGGTCACAGTATAATAAGCAGCTGTACAAGATATACCCAGAGTAAATGGCAGGTAATCTCAGGGGCACAGGACTGGGGTAGAGTATTAATGGGGAAAGGTGAAGGATCCCTTGTAGAAGGTGAGAGCTGAGCTGAGTTGTGAGAAGCATAGGAAGCCAGGAGACTATTTTAAGATGGGGAGAGAGCACTCCAAACGTGTGACAGCCAGTGGAATCATTTGAGAGGAGTAGCAAGGAATCCAATGCCATACTCTAGTATGTGGAAGGTGGTAAAATGTAAGAAGACCAGCTCTTTAGGAAGGAGTCAAGTTGTAAAGGGCTTTAAAAGTCAAAGAGAGGATTTTATATTTGCTCCTGGAAGAAAAAATTAGAGGGTCTTTCATTTTTGTCTTTGTATTCCCGGTCCTGAGTATGATGTATGTTGTAGGAGATTAATAAATGCTTTTTGATTGTACAATTTTCAGTTTGGGAAGAGATGTTAGAACTCACATAACCTCATTTCTTCCTATGTGTGCTATTATTATCCCCATTTTACAGATAAGAAAGTGAGGCTGAGAGAAATTAATTGACTCATCTGAATCATACAACTAGTAAATACATGTTTGAAGCAGGATTTAAACTCAGGGGAGTCCAATAATCTATTTACTACACTACCCAGCTGCTTCACTTTTAGAATGTCTTTTACCATATAAGCTATAGGGATTATTTTTTTTTCTATGTGTATCCCAAGTTCTCAGTATAGTGCTTTACAGAGCATAGTAAATGTGTAATAATTTTTCATTCATTCCTTTATTCATTTGTCCATTCATCCATTGTCCATCCATCTATCCACCCATCTATCCATCCATCTTTTCATCCATCCATCCATCCATCCATCCATCCATCCATCCATCCATCCATCTATCCATCCAACTCTTTAGGGGATTTAGGAACAGAGATGACTTAAGGTTGGCTTTGCCTCCTTCACTTTACAAGCCACTTTACACAGTCCGCCCCATTCTCTGGTCCAATCCCTCCCAGACTCTCAAGATCCAGGTTGTTCCATAAGTTGCCTGTTTAATGTTTGGTTGAAAAGTTCCTTCCTCTTTTCACCCCTCTCCTCCACACCACAGGGTGTTGAATTGTAAAACTCAGTAGGTTTGGATTCCTTTGGCACTCAGGTTTTCTCATAAATAGAAATAGAGGTACCAGCACACTCAAGATAAATTCAATTTAAAAAAGCATCATGCAGAGACTCAGAATTAGCTGCTTGTGCATATTTCTAGCTACTGTGCCGTCAACAGAGCACTGATTACTGGCTTCAATCTCACTTAAAAAAGTCCTAGCCAAACAATCCCACGTGGTTAATATCTGTTATCACTGGGTCTTCACAAATTAAATGTTTAATAACAACTTCTCTCCTCATGCATGTACCTGCATGAGGCATACTGAGCAAGTATCTTCATGGAAATCACTCCTCCCAATATACTGACTCCTTGTTTGCTTTCCTTGATGGTGGGCTTTGGGTCTGTGACAGCTGTTTTCCTTTGATAGAAGCACCCAGCGCTCTAACTGAATATGTGTCAATAGACCTGTGGGAAAGCGGATTTCTTCCTGTTATGTCCTAATCCCATTTTAGAAATACAATGTATGTATAGAATCTATACCACATTGCTTGCCTTCTTAATGGGGGAGGGGAAGGAAAGGAGGGAGGATGGGAGAGACCTTGGAATTTAAAAATTTAAAAAAATGTTAAAAATTTTTTACATGTAAAAGAAATATGATGTATGTGTTTGCAAATGACAAGAAGCATTTTCTGCAACTGGAAGCTAAGGAGATGTTTAACTCCAAGAAAAGCCTATAAAAAAGGGAAGAAAGCCTGAATTCAAAACTATAAGTGAACTTTGCTCAGTAACATTATGTGATCCCATCCTGCTGTTGTTTGCAGCATTTCTGTGTCTATTGAAGCCAGAATGGATAAGGTATTTTGTTTTTTGGATATGAAAGGTAGTGTGCTATACTTGGTAGAGCCTTGGGGGAGGTTTGGGGTTCTCTTCTTGGCTTTGCCCCTAGCCACCTGTGTGATAATGAGAAATTTCCTTTCTCATCTCTGGGTCTATTTATTTATCTTTAAAAACAATGATACAGTGGATAGATTGTTAGATTTGGAATTTAACACTTGTCTCAGATATTTGCTACTGTATGACTCTGGGCAAATCACATAATTCTTTCAACCTTAATTTCTTCAATTTGTGATTGCTAGGTAATTTGGTGGATAAAGCAGTAGATTTAAAATTTGAGTTCAAACATCTCAGACATTTACTATAGCTGGATTATTTATTTATTTTTGGAATATGGCATTTGATTTTATGCTTTTTAAAAAAGCCTTTTATTTTCAAAACACCTGCATAGGTAATTTTTAACATTCACCCTTGCAAAACCTTGTGTTGCAAATTTTTTCCCTCTCTTCCCTCAACCCTCACCCATAGTTGGCAAGTAATCCAATATATGTTAAATATGTGCAATTCTTCTATGCAGATTTCTACAATTATCATTCTGCACAAGAAAAATCAGATCAAAAATAAAAAAATAAGGAAGAAAACAAAATGCAAGCAAACAACAACAAAAAGAGTGACAATGCTAGGTTGTGATCCACACTCAGTTCCTACAGTCCTCTTTCTCTGAGTATAGATCACAAGACCATTGGAACTGGCCTGAGTCACCTCATTGCTGAAAAGAGCCATGTCTATCAGAATTGATCATTGTATAATCTTGCTGTTGCTGTGTATAATGCTGCATCCTATTGATGGTCATTCACTCAGTTTCCAGTTTCTAATCACTACAAAAAGGGCTGCCACAAACATTTTTGCACATGTGGATCCATTTGCCTCCTTTATGATCTCTTTGGGATATAAGCTCAGTAGAGCCACTGCTGGATCAAAGCACAGTTTGAGAGCCCTTTGGGTATAGTTCCAAATTGCTCTCCAAAATGGTTGGATTATTTCATAATTCCACCAACAATATATTATTGTCCCAGTTTTCCCACATCCCCTCCAACATTTGTCATTATCTTTTCCTGTCATCTTAATCATTGATTTTATTCTTGAAAATGTTCAGATAATTTTACAACAAACTTATGGAAGCATATTAAAAGTTACCTAAACTTGTAATAAGGACCTTGGTGAGAGAGAACCTGGAGCTCTCTGTTAGCTGTGCCGTAAGTGTATAACTATATTATTGTGGGAAAGTCTCTTAATTTCTCCCAGACTCATTTTCCTCACCTGTAAAATAAGCGCATTAAACTCAATGGCTCTTAAGGTCCCTTTCAGCTCTAAAATTCTGTTGACTGTTTATTGTGTCTTTTTAAGCAGATAGTTAATTCCCTTAGAAAGTCTGCTTCTCTTTTCCTTGATGCTGAAGCAAAAAAAGGGTTAGGGTCAAGAGTTTGCTGGAACAGAGTCTTGCAAGATGATGGTTAAATTTTCAGTGTGAGCATTTACACCTGGGAAATCAGCTACTGCAAAAAATCCACAATTGATTTATTATTCTGTTGATTGTTTAGACTTAAGAAAGTAATGGATAAAATGTCAATAATGCAGATTAAAAATAAAAGTATTTAATGGTTACTGACTCCCACATCCAACCCCAGAGCCATTTGTTAAATATTTTACCAGCACACACTTGGTCAGCATAGTGAAATAGAACTTAACATTTAACTAAAACTAGCAGACTTCACCTCTAATTTACTACTTTCCAGAAAAGATGGAAATGCTTTGATATGTGCATTCCTTGGATAAAATGTGTAGAATCTTATTGATTGAGATCTACTTTCAGGTTGTGGTTAATTGAAAATTCAGATTTAAGTATGGGTTTGTTTGGGAACATCAAACTGTTGGGAAGAGATCAATGAGATGTTGGTTTGTCCCCATTCCCATCTCTCATCCTATTTGTCCTTGCTTGCTTTTGCTGGAATCTGAAGCATCAAGATACCAATGGCACCTGGGATATCTAGTAAACTCACTGTTCTTACTCTGCTTAGGTATCAAATTCCTGACCATGTACTATTACTTGAGAGCCTCAAACTTAAAAATAGGAACCTTCTTCTAGTTCTTTTCTTGTTAAGTGAGTAGAAAGAATGTTTTTTTCAAGAATATTATCCTATACTTCTCTAACAAGACTTGGTCTGGTGATGGCTATTGGTCAAGCTATTACAAGACACCTATTTTCTAGAGGAAAGATCCAGCAAGCAAGCTGTGCCCATGTTTTGGCATAATAACAAACCTTTGCAAAATCACATAATTATTGTATTGCTTTGACCAGCACCAGGTGTTCTCTGAGCTTGGATAAGTACTGGTCAAATTCAGACAGATATCAATGTTCTGGTCATGAAGTCCTTCAATCAAACCTGTCTCATTGCTGCTGTTACACTTTATTGTCGGAATACAGTTCACTGAGTAGCCATAAATATAATATTGAGATCTGTCTAGGGATGGGTCTCCAGCACATCTGTCCTTGCTTGCAAGAAAGACATTTCCCTCACTTTGAAATTAAACTTCTATTTGATTCCTGACTTTCCTGTCTCTAGTCTGCTTTGGTCAGCTTTGGTCATCCATAGGCTAGAGGCCAGTTCAGTCTGGTTCACACTATATATCTATATAGATCTATATCTATATCCATACACCCCCCCCCACCAATGTGTGGGTATGAAGACTCCTACCCTGGCTTTGGACTTGTGTGTGTGTGTTTACTGCAAAACTCTTTGTACTCCAAATAAAGGTCAATAGAACAGTTGGAAGCCTGTCTCTGCCCATTATGTTCTTGTCTTGTTTCAAACCAGTTTAAATTCTATGCTCTCTCAAGTATACAAATGCACTGTGGGTATCCTGAAGACATTATCCTATTGACATCATCTCACCTGAATAGCTGAGGCAGGATTCTGGAGCGATAGGGAGGTAGGGATATGTGGGCTGAGGCTGCAGTTAAGCCACGAGGCATGAACTGACAGAAGTTCTTGGGAAACTCTTGGGTCATTCTGTCAACCCAGACTGCTTCTTCAGCATTCAGGGGCATGGAAATTAGAATAAGCCCAGTTCTTTTCTTTATTATCAATGTACTATTTGACAAATTTCCATTCCAATCCAGGATGATATTAATTCATCTTCTATAAAATGGAGAGTTTAAAATAAATGATATCTGAGGTTCTTTGCGGCTCAAAATCTATGATTTTAAGGCTTGTGGGGAGTTCAAAGTCAGGGTAAGGGTCCTTGTATCCACACCTTGGTGGGGGGAGTAGGTATACTCTCCCAAATATTTTTCATTTATTCAATTCTGTCATTGATTTAACATGAAAGTCTAGAACTACAAATATCAGAACCGAGGACTGAAGTCAGGTTCAAATAAATTTCAAGAGTAACCTTGGAGGAGATAAGAAGTGACCAAGAGGTAAAAAGAATTCTGAGGGACCTTGGTAAGAGTGATAGAGATTTATAGGCTGACAGTCTGTACATGAGCCTCTGCTGCTTTTTAGGACAGTACGATTTAGAGCCTGAGCTCAGATTTCTCATTATATAGATGAGGAATCAGGGGCTCAGAGAGGTGAATGACTTATTTTCTTGAGGTTACACAGAGAGTAAGTCAAGATTGGGGTTTGAACTGAGGTCTTCAGATTTCAAATTCAATGTACTTTCTAGTTGGAGGAGCCTCCTCCCTCATCATTGCCACTTCCACCCATCCTTGCCTGTCTTTCCTGAATGATTGCCCACAACAGAGATTTCTGACATGGGGTCATACAAGTGGGCAACACTCCCTAATGCCAATTGAACTAGATCAAAGTGGAATTGGGAAATATTTAACAAAATAAATAAAAACACATTAAATGTAAGTAATGGTAATTTTTGTGTGTGTTTTTAAGTCAACATGTAATTACACAGATCCTTATATGTGGTTTAGTGCCCATTTTTCTATTTGACACCACTAGTCTATAGCCTGGACTTAAAAAAATCTTTATCTGCTTTTATTATGAATTTATTGAAGTTCAGTACTCCTCCCAAATATTTCTACACAAGGTAAAATTGAAAAAGGAGATTACAAATGAAAATGTAAACCTCTACTACACATACCTGGCTTTTTAAAAAGCATATAATAAATTCAACATGCAACTTTTAAAGCTATCTTTCTCATTTCCATTTCCTTCTGAACTTCCTTCCATTTTCTTCTGTGAATTTTACAAAGTACTTCAAAAGCCTTCTTTTATTTCTTTTCTTTTTTGGAGGGAGGAGTAACACTGTTGCTCTGTTCTCTTTTCCCAAATGGAAAAAAAGAAAAAGAAAATTGTTGTAATAACAACAATAATGATCAGTACTTATTATATAGCATTTTCAAATAAGCACAGCCAAGCAAAGCAAATCCACATACTTGTCATGTAAAAAAAAAATTACCTCTTATTTGGCATCTTGAATCCACCACTCTTTTGTCATTAGTTGTGGTTGGTCATTGCATTGATAAGAGTTAATTTTTTCAAAGTTGTTTTTCTTAACAATGTTGCTGTTATTGTAGAAAACATCCCCCAGATCTTGTTCATCTAATCCTGTATTAATCTATTCATGGTTTTCTTTGTTCCTCTGACACTTTTCTTTCTGTCACTTTTTAATATACAATAATAATTCATTGCTCTTATACCAATCCTTTTTCAGCTATTCCCTAATTGATAAGTATTCTCTTTGTTTACATTTATTCTGCTATGACAAAAAGATCTATTATAAATATTTTGGTAAATTTAGGTCCCTTTTTCTTCTTTCTTTAATCTCATTGGCTTAGTAATGATATCACAAGGACAAAGGGTATGAGTTTAGTGACTCAGGGGACATAGTTCTAAATTGCTTTCCAAAATCGATGGATCAATTTACAGCTCTGCCAATAGTGACTGTCTTCTTGTAGCCCTTCCAACAGTAGTCATTTTTATTTTTTTCATCTTTGTCACTATGATAGATCTTAGCTGAAAACAAAAGTTTTTTTATTTACATTTTTTCTTTTGATAATTATTTGTTCATATCATTCAACTATATATGTACAAAGAATGGCTACCATTCTTAAATATTGGAATCAGTTTTCTATGTGTCTTCCTTCATCAGAGAAATTGATTTTTCCTAGTAAAAATTTTCTCTTCAAATTTTGACTCTATTGATTTCAGTTATGCAAAAACTTTTCAATTTTATGTCATCAAAATTTTTCATTTTATCCAAGCACTTTCTATTTTATCATCTATCAGTCTCTTTATAACTTTGTCCTGGTCATGAAAAGTATTTTTTTCCTGGCTCTTTTACTTTTCACATTTAGAATATCCATTTGGAGCCTATTGTGGTATATTGGGTGAGTACTTAGTTTAAACCCATTTTCTGCCAGACTGCTTTCCGGTTTTCCCCATTTTTGTTGAGTAAGTCTTTACTCTGGTAGTTGAGATCTGTAGTGTTGATTTTTCCAAGTCTAGTTTTTAGGATAATCACTCTGTTTCACTATGATGGATACATTTCTGAGAGCAGAGATGGTGACCAACAGATGTTACAGAGCTGAGAAAAAGAAAATTGATATCTGTGAGGTATCCAGCATGTGGCAAAAATGCTAGATTTGGAGTCAAGAGACCTAGGTTCAAATCTTATTTCAGATAGTGACTTGAGTGATCATGGATAAGGCATTTAACATTTTAAAATGTCAGCTTCCTCCTCTGTAAAAGAGGATAATAATATTCATGCTCTCTTTCTTACCCAGATTTTTTTTTATTGAGGAAAGTTCTCTGCAAAACCTAAAATACTATATATGTTCTTTATTATTATTTTAACATTTTTATTTTATTTTATTATTTTAAAGTTATTATTTTAAAGAACTCCATCCCAAAGTGCTTAAGTAGGTAGTGTGCTGGTCTTTCTCTCCAAGTGTGGTGTTTCTCTTCCCCCATCAGTTAGACACAAACTGTTGATTTAAAATAGCTATATCTCTGTCTATCTTCTACATGCTTGCCCCACACTCCCATCTTCTCCCATGTAGTCATCCCTTACAATAAATGTTTTTTTTAAAAAGGTTTAAAAAGTTCATCAAAATTAGCATATTAACAATTTTGAGATTACATGTAGTATTTCACACCCATGGTTAGTCAGTCAATTATCATTTATTATGTTCTTACAATGTGTCAAACACTGAACCAAATGCTGCAAATGCAAATACAAGTAGAATAAATGACAGTCTTTGCTCTGAAGGACCTTACATTCTAGTGAGTGAAGATGACACGGAACAGGAAGCTGAAAGGAAGGGTGAGGCAGGTAGAGAGCCAAATACAGGGTATGGTAGAGGAAGTCCTGATTGCAGCTTGAAGAAAAATGCAAAATATGGTTGAACTGGATATTGTCATTAAATGGAGGTTCTGGGAGGAACTATCCAAGGAGAGGCTTAAAGGGAGAAAGGTACTTTCAATATGTTCCAGGACTGGAGGGAGCTCCCAAGATGAATTTCTAGAGTATGGCGATGCTTCAGGATGATCTAGGAGATCCCGAATACAGTTTGGAGAAATACAGTAGATAGCCCCCCATCTACTTAATGATTCTGGGAAAGGGGGCAGAAAATGGTTTATCTCCTCATCTCTCTTCTTTGGGACCAAGTTTGGTCATTATAATTTTGTAGTGTTTAGATTTAATTGTTGTAGTGCTTGTTATAGTGCTTTACATTTATGTTTTTGTCTGTCAATATTATTTTCCTGGATCTGATTATTTTATTTTGTTGTAGTTCAAGTGTTTTTTCTTTTTTTTCTGTACAGTCATTTTTTTCTTACAGCACAGTCATAGTATATTACATGCATGTATCACATATTATGAAGCCATTCCCCAACTGATGGATATCTAGTTTGTTTCTGATTATTCACTACTAGAAAAAAAATCAAAGTGTGGGTTTTTACTGCTACATTTTTATCATTTTTTTTGTATAGTCTTTGGTTTTCTTCAAGAAGACTATCTTTGGTCTATTGAATAGAGACCTAGAACACCAGTTAGGAACTTGGATTACATTCCCATTTATCCATTTCATTTATCTGAGTGACTTTGGACAAGAAACTTTTGCCTTCGTTTTCTGTATGTCTCTGAAAGGAACAAATAAAATTAACCCCCAATCTCTGCCCCAGGGATGCTATAAGGATCATGGAAATAATATTTGTAAAGCAGTTTGAGCTCCCCTTGGATACAAGGCCTTATTATGAAAATGTATAAATAATAATATAATTGTTGCAAATACCTCTGAACACTATCCATATTCAGCAACTCATTAGGCTTAATGACCATCTCTGCTTCTCTTTGGTCCTAAAAACACTCCTCATTATAGCCATTCCCCGCAGTAGTCAAAGGAAATGGTCTGTTTGAAATTCACACTCAATTTTATCATCAGTCAAACCTCACTTAGGTACCAAAACAATAACATTCGCATTTTAGAGAGTGAATTTTTCTGAGAGTTAGCCAGTGGTCCAGCTTGCTTGTGCCTAGGAAGAACCCTCTGGTGACAACTCCTCTGTCCCCGCTGGTGACAGTGTGACTGAGTGCTTACATGGCTTGTGGGGCCATTGTCTTTCTGGAGCAGAGAGCACCAATGACCAATATCTGCCTGCTCATATTCTACCTTCTTCTTGAAAAGCTAGATTAGTTATAAATGCAAGAAGCAGTTCTCTGGGCTGGCATCCAGGCAGCTGGAGAGATAGGAAGCTGTGAGAACATGCCTGACAGGTACTTTCCATTCCTGATCCAGAGTGGCACTTCTCACTTCCTCTGCAATTCACAGGAAGATTGGTCTTGTCTCAGGGCAAGATTGCTTTCTTCTGCAGAGGAGGAGTTCACCTAGTGGAAACTGTCTGCCAGGGAACCAGGCAATCATGTTGTTGAGCTGCTGATTTATCTTGTACATGGGATGTCTTAACAGTCTTTCAATCACTTCATTACAAGGTTATGTTTTTGCTTCCCCTGTCTCTTGACACACAGCATGGAGTTCTCCTGCCTTTTCCCATTTGATTTTCATTTGTTCTGTTGCCTCATGCATTACAAAGTTATGGGTTCATATCGCTTGTGACAAGGCTGAATTCTCAGAAAGCATTTACGAGCAGCTATGGGCTGCACACATCCAAATGACTTAAGAGATCTGAAGGTTTTTGACTGGCCTGGATGGATAATCTTTCTTTCTCACTCAAAACAATACAATACATGACCTATAAAGGTCTGGTTCCCTCCAAATCCAAGGGAATCAACCCTCTCCACACATTCCCACTCCCATTCAAGCCACCCCTGTGGTTGGAATGCCTTTACTTTTTTTCCCTAATGAGCTCCTCTTGTCACTCAATATTTCTCTAGGTCCCATTTTTTCCCCTTTCTCCCACCTTTATTTCCTACTTTTAACTTGTCTTGCCACTTCCTTTCCTTCAAGACTTCTCTCAGAGTCTTCCTCCTTTAGGAAATCTAAACCAACTGCTAAGGAAAAGTAACCATAGCTAATGGCTATCTCTCCCTGCCCCTACTACTGCAGTTCCTAGTTCTTATCATGGGGAGAACCAAGCATTAAATTAAACCTACGTGTATTTTGAAAAACATCTTATGACCTGTGCATATGCTATCAGCATCCAAAATGTATTTTGTCCCTATCTCAATTGATGGATGTTATCCTGTAGTTTCTCAGGGGCTATATATTTCAACTTTCCTGTTACCTTTCTACCAGTTTCACCCCTTTTACTCCTGAGGCTATTTCTTTTTAAAAATTCTTTTAAAAATATTTGTTTATTTAAAACTAAATACAAAACAAGAAAAAACAAAATGGAAAAGGAAAATAAAAAACAAAACCAAAATAAAACATTGTCATGTGTCCAGCAGAACATATGGGAAGATTCAAAATATGTAACAAAATTTCCATTTCAAGGAAGCATATATAATAATAGAAAAAAATCATATTCATGACTGTGCATCTTTTATTTGCTTCCATGAGTTATTCTTTTGTTCTCTGTTGTGTGCTTTTTACTTTATTCTTTTTTCCCTCTTCATCACTCTCCCTCTCCTAAGCAGGCTACAGTTGGGTATTTTTGCTAGAACAGAATATACATTTGTAACTACAGAAACCCACACTCTTCTCAACCTGTGCCTCATCTTATACTGGGGTAGACTGAGAGTCTGAGTGATAGTGAAACTGTGTCACATTGTTTAATGTGGAGACACCAAAATTACTTAATACATATAAGAATTACTACTAGTCCATATTTATATGGGGTTTTATAGCGTTTTTTCCTCACAATAGCTCTACGAGGTGAGTTGTACAATAATTATGATCCCTATTTGACAAACCTAGGTTAAATGACCTACCCACAGCTACAGGTCCATTAATGGAAAAGCTAACACTGAAACCCATATCTTCTGATTACTCCCAATATCAATGCTCTTTCCTCTACATTAACATCATTTTTTTTTCTGAAAAGAAAGCATATATTTACTTTTACCCTACTTATTGTCATTCATTTTATCTGAAAAGAGAGCATTTCCTAAATGTCTACCTTATTCTTGACCTCCTCGCTATAAAAAGTTATTCTGAGTGCTATAAAAAATTATCCTGAGTGCTTACATGCAATCTGGGGAGAGAATTTATCTTAATTTCTGGTGATTTAGGTATTCAGAAATTTTTTACAGTAAACTCTGGGTATATTAAATTTGAAGCAAAGAGTTGGTGATGAGGGGGTGGTGGTGTAAAGAAAGTAGTCAACTGGACCAGATCTGTTTCATGATAGCCTAAGACCTGGAGGGCATTGGGCCATGAATAGCACTCTTTTAGTTTTTTTCATTCTACTAACAACAAACTAAAACTGAGGTCATCACCTTGGATTCTCATTTTTGGCTCAGGCTATCTACATTTCCATCATGCTGGACAAAGTTGGCAATAACTACGCTGCAATCTTACTTGTAAGAAGATCCTCTTTCCCTCTTTCTCCACTCCATCACTTACCTTCCTTAAACATTTTTTTTTTTCTTTTGCCAGCCAAGAGTTAGAATAATCATCATTGTTCTGGTGCAATCCCAAATTTCCTCACAGTCATTAGGGAAAGATCTGCCCATGTGGTTTGAGAACTATTTAGTTTCTATATTTGTAATGGCACAGAGCCCCTTGCAAGCAAATAAAATACTTCCCGTTTAGAGGTTAATTCCTATTCTTGTAATTCATTGCACTGTGTAAAGAAATTCATGAGACTCATCAGAAGATAATTTTTTCCAGCAAAGAAGATGGAGGGATATGTTTTTTCCTAATTAAAAAAAAACACAATTTGCCCAGGTACTTCTGGTCCTTTCATTTACCATGTTCCTCTTTTTCTTGCTGTCTTGGAAACTTGGCTCCCCTTGGAAGATATTTCATTCCTGGCTACCATCTACAGTACTGGATGTACCTTTCATGCTCCACCCTCTTCCCCACTCACATACTCTGGGCCAAGAGAAGGAGAAATAGTCATGGTTCTTGTTCCTCCCTGTTACTTCCAGGTTTCCCCTGCTCTGGACCCTCTTACCTCTCATCACTTAACAACCTTTTTTACTTTGAGATTCACCCCATCTAGATATATTACTCTATTCAGATCTTAAAACTGGTTACTAATCTACCCCCAGATTGTTCTCTTTCCTTTTTAAGTAACCCTTCCAGTCCAGGAAGAAATCTCCTCAGTCTTTCTTCACCGCCTCAGACAGTAGGTTGGTTCTTAGCAATATTCTTGGGATATTGGTTGATGAGTGTAGGGGATGGCTGGTACTCTGATATTCATAAAAAGGAATAATCATAAGTGTGCTTCCAGCTGGAACAGCTAGGTGATATGATGGATAGAGCACTGGGCTTGGAATCAAGAAGACTCTTCTTCATGAGTTCAAATTCAGCCTCAGACACTTTTCAGTTGTTTGACCCTAGACAATTCACTTAACTCTGACTAAATTCTTCATGCAAAATGAGCTACAGAAGGAAATGGCAAGCTCATAAAGAGTCAAATGTGAAAAAAAAGACTGAACAATAACAAACTTCCAGATGGATAGGCATCAAGAGCTATTTAGACATCCACCTTTTGAGTCCATCTTTTCACTCATAATTCGTGGTATAGAGTTTGTCATAGAATAAACAAAACTCTTCTGAAATACTTTTCATCGCAATTTTCCATACATATTCTTCACCAGGTTATTAAGTCATACAGGGTCCCTGGGTCACCTATGGGTGATGGAGAACTCGTCTACTTGTGCCTTTGATCCTAATGCCTCTCCCACCTCCAGACTTGTCTAGGAACTTTTCCTTCAAATATCTCATCTCCCTCTCCTTAATTTTCAACCTCTTATCTATTGTCTCCTTCTCTGCTACTTGCAAATATGTCCACAATCTCCCATATTTTAAAAATGTCTTCCCCTGATGCTATGGTTCCTTCAAGATATCATCCTATATATCTTCTTCCTTTCTCAGCCAAACATTTAAAGACTCTTATTCTCTTGCTTCTATTTTCTCACTTCCCTCTTTTCAATTCCTTATGTTTTGGCTTTAATCCTAACCACTATACTGAATCTGCTCTCTTTGAGGTCACCAATGATCTTTTTATTGCTAAATCCAATAGTCCTTTCTCAGTTCTCATCCTTTTTGACCTCTCCATGGCTTCTCACACTAACCAATTCCTCCTTCTGGTTACTTTCTCCTCCCTTCATTTTCATGATGCTGCTCTATTGTGTTCTTATGGACAGATCCTTTCCATGTCTCCGTTGGAGAGTTATCATAAGACCAGTTCAGGCTAAGATTATATGAGGTAACAAAAATCGTAGAAACTTTCATTTCTTGTTAGGCTCAATTGTCCCCTGTGGAACTTCCTACTTGGAACTACCAAGATTAGATAGCACTTCTACTTAACTAAAGACAGTCAGTAGAAGGCATAGAAATGTAGAAATCTGAGCTAGCTAGAGACAGAATCAAAATTTCATTAATGTGACTTTCATTCCATGCTTTGTGAAAAGTACAATTCTTTATGTGGAATCATCATTTAATGAAGGTCACCTATACACACACATGAAAAGTTATAATTGAATCTTTGCATATATTCTACTGATCTATTAGAAATGTAGTATTTGACCTAACAATTCTATTGCTGGATATATATCCTAAGGAAGTCGGGGGGCATAGGGAAAATACAGAAAATACAGAAATATTTATAGTAACACTTTTTATATACTCAAGAATTAGAAATAAAGTGACTGTGTTCATAAATTGGTGAAAGGCTGAACAAATTATAGTTTATAAAATCATATATTTCAAGCTTAAAAAATTTTCATCCTACCTTCTCATTTTATAGACAAAACAGTATCACAGGGGGCAGCTAGGTGGTGCAGTGGATAGAGTACCAGCTCTGAAGTCAGGAGAACCAGAGTTCAAATCTGGACTCAGGTACTTAACACTTCCTAACTCTGTGCCTGGGCAAGTCACTTAACTTCAATTGCCTCAGCAAAACCCCCCCAAAAAACAACAAAAAAATTTAGTATCCCAGTGAAGTTAACTGGCTCAAGGTTACACGTGTAGTAAACATCAGAGATGGCATTTGAACCCAGATTCTCATAATTTAGCTTCCTCCTACATTTCTAGTCTTCTTACACCTTCCTCTCCACTATATACCTTTGTCTCCTAGTCATTCCACAAATAGGACACTCCATTTCTTAGCTCTGGGAATTCTCTCTTGACTGTCCCCTATACCTAGAATACATCCTCTTCTTCCTCATCTTTTCTTCCCAACTAAAATCTTTTCTATTACAGGAAGCCTTCCTCAATCCCTCTTAATTCTAGCACCCTCCCTTTCTTAATTATCCTATAGATAGCATGCTTTAAGTATATTTATTTGTGTGTTGTTTTTTTTTACCATTAGATTGTAAACTCTTTGAGAACTTTTTTCTCTTTTTGTAAGGCCAATACTTAGCACAATGCTTGGCACATAGTAGGCATTTTATAAATGTTCATTGATTAAATACAGAGTTAATGTGTACCCCCCTTTGCCACAATGCAATGAGATATAATATCATAAGAAATATTGAATAAATAGACTTCAGAGAAACTTGAGAACAAATGAAGCAATTCTGAGTGAACAAAAAATGTTTGGAGTTCACTATTCCAGAACAAGATCTGCTATATCTTCTCAGGGCTCTAGAGGTATTCTGAGGGGTTGGAGTATTTTTCTTTAATTCCATTGACTTGAGCTCCCATTGGATGTGTTTTCTCCCACTCCCACCCATACCCCACACTGTTACTCTTCAGTAGTATCCATGTTCTTCTTAATCAATTAACATCAACAAGTACTTATAAAGGCATATTTGCTTTGAAGACATAGCAAGAACAGAAATATAAACCAACTTAGGGGAATACTCTTCCCATATAACCTTGGTCTCTGAGGAGTATGAACACAGACTTAACCCAGTCTCTGGCATTGGTCCCACTGAGTTCATATTCAAATGTGATATCGATAGAATATGAGCTCTTTTCTCAGTTACTATTGGAAACTTAACTCCTACATTCCAGGGTTCTTGAACTGCTGGCCTTCTGAATGTCTTATCCTCCTCATCTTTCAAAACTTATAAGATTGTAGCCTCTAACTTTTTTCACCTAAAATGAAAGAACAAATGCTGAAGAATTAAGGACCATGTTCATTAGAGTCACATATTAGTCTTATAGGAAAGAGGACCTGAGACCTTCCCCTTCCACTTTGCTTCTTACCAGATGCTATTGGCTAAGTAGAAGTGCTGGGAAAAGACAGGATGCAACCAACAGAGAGAGTGAGAAAAAGACCAAGTCTTAATGCCTTTTGAAAGAATCCTTAGGCAATTAAAAAGATTCTTCCCCATTGCATGATTACTGAACTGAACTAGGTACAGAATGTCTCTCCACAGCACTTCCATTACAAGTCATCCCGACTCTCCCCAAAGTCGGCTTCTTCTTCACAGGAAATTATATCAGGAACATTCTGGGAGCACTGGACAGTCTTCCACTACATAAGAAAAACCAAGAGAACAGTTTACATAGTTATTTGCATTAGTGTAAATGAAACCTTTTTGGGTGGCTCAGAATTGCCTTTCTTAGCTGTGCAGGGAGACCCTTAAGGGTTTCTATTTAGATGATGATCTTATTACCTGAATGAGCCTTTAGGTGGTTCTTTACTTGGGTAACCAAATTATCTTTGGTGAGTGCTAGGTGGTATTGAATTGAATGCATTGAATACTAGATTTTGAGTCAGGAAGAACTGAGTTAAAATCAAACTCTAGACATTTACTAGCTGTATGATTCTGGGAAAGTTGTTTAATTCTTGTTTGCCTTGGTTTCCTCACCTGTAAAATTGAGATAATAATACCACTTACCTTGCCGGATTGTCGGGAGGAATAAGTGAGATAATATTTGTGAAGTGCTTTGCAAACCTTAAAGCACTACATAAATTCTTGTTACAATAATTTTAATAAGCTGCAGGGTGCTCACTGGCCACTAGAGGATGCTTGAGCCTAGGCTGCTTTTTCTAATAGCATACTCCAGTTTAATCTTCATTTAAAGTGAAATATATTATCTTGCTAACTCAGAGCCCCCACCCCATAAACGTCTTACACTCTCAGGTGTAAAACTTCGCACAGCAACCACAAATTCAGATACATGTGATCACATTAAAAAAAAAAGTAACATTGATGCATTGATAACATTTATGCAAAAGAAATGCATAAACTTCCTCTTCACACATACCTTCCTCCCACATCTTCAAGGAAGAAGACCAAACTCTCCCCAAGTGTACACTTAAAGCTAATAAATAAAGAGCACAGAGGTAGGTACATTTCCTCCACATCCCTCCACATCTCATTTTAGCTTATGAATTGGATGCAAGAAAATTGGTTTCCTCAAAGCTCATCCTCCTATGGGCAAGAAGGAGAGTCCTTCTTGTTGCCAGACCCGAAATCATACCAGGTGATGTTGTTTGAAGCACAGATGGTGGCTGATTGGCTAAGCCTGACTATTTCCCCATCCTGCTCAAATTACGCATGCCACTCTTGCCCTGGTCTTAGACTTTACAATGCCATATTGTTCTGAGCAATTTAGGTATAAGCTCAGAAAGAGAGAGAGTATATGCAAGAGAACACTAAGTAGAGATAACATCCTTTTATCCTTTGGTGTGGCTTTTGTCAAAGAGGATTCAGATGAGAAAGGAGAAATAATAATTCCTGTCTCTGTTCTCCTGCTCTCTTTCCTTCTGTCTCTCTCATTTTAGAGACTTGGAATCTCCACAGAAAACAAAGGAAAAAAAAACTAAGTAAAGGTGAACAAAGGAAAAGAAAGATGAAAGACATGAGTACTTTAATCCATGCACTAAACAATTTTGATTTCAGAGGACTGATAGTGTTTCACATCTCCCTCTCCTCAGAAGAAAAATATCAGACCATGGTGCATAACGAGACTTACCTTATCAGAGGTGGCCAATATGTTGTTGTTGTTGTTGTTGTTTGCTTAACTATTCCTTTTTGTTACAAGTAAACATTCTATTTTTTTTTTTGGTGGTGGTTATTGGAAAGTGTCACCTTGTGAAAAAAGAGGTAATCAACAAGACATTTATTAAAAATAAGAAACAGAGAACATAGGATTAGAGCCTTTGTAATTTGTCATTTTCTGATGCCCTTTTCTGAATTTAGGACTGTAAGTTGTAACTGAAAAATTCTCTCTTTCTCTCTGTCTCTCTCTCTGAATTTCTTTATCTCTCTCTTTCTCTTTTTTCAGTTTTTTTTCTTTCAGGCCTCCATTACCATTGACTCACCTTTCTAACACTTCAATAAATAAAAGAAAAATGCTTTTT
Source organism: Myrmecobius fasciatus (assembly GCA_023553655.1). Taxonomy (NCBI): domain Eukaryota; kingdom Metazoa; phylum Chordata; class Mammalia; order Dasyuromorphia; family Myrmecobiidae; genus Myrmecobius; species Myrmecobius fasciatus. The sequence goes on from JAJPUD010001141.1 coordinate 62,346, forward strand.
TTGAGCCTTAAAAAGTCTATACAGATGCTTTGGAAAATACTGAGGAGTAACTGAATTAACATTATTGGTCATATTTTTTATCGTCTCTCCCTGCAGGCCTGGATTTCGAGTATAGAAAAATTATTACATGCAGTGGGATCAGACCATTAATAATTCTCAAGCTCAATTGAATAGCAAGCAGAAATTTTCAAATGCAATTGAGTTGTTTCTAACTCCATCAGGCACCACTCAATTGCTCCTGGAGAAATCAACAACCAGCTCAATTCCATCTGATTTCTTCAGGAGCAATTGGATTGCTCCTGAATAACTCAACACATTCTCTCTTCTTCAGGCACAACTAGAAATGAGAGGCAAGTGCTTAAAGTATGCTCACTGAGTGTCTTCTCAGAATTCATCAGCTTTCTTTCTGTGCTAAACAACTTGTTAGCTGGGAAAAGTGGCCAGAGGAGGGATGTCAATGATGGGGGAAGCTGTTCTATAGTACCAACATCTCAGACCCCAGGATAGAAATAAAGATTCATCTAGAGAGTGAAGCAGGCTGGGGTTGGGATTTATCCTTGGGAAGACCTGGGAAAGGGTGGAGATAGGCTTTATCATCCAAGAAGGGGTGTCCTGGCTAGTGGGAATGCTATTCATTGTTCTGGGTTATAAATATCTTCCTTTCAGGAGGTGTTCTTAAGAATATACACCTGGGGGTGGTGGCAGCTAGATGATGCAGTGGATACAGCACTGGCCATGGAGTCAGAAGGACCTAAGTTCAAATGCAGCCTAAAATACTTAACATGTACTAGCTCTGTGATCCTGGGCAAATCACTTAACTCCAATTACTTTGCAAAAACAAACAAAAAAAGAATATGTACTTGTCGAAAAAATGAGGGGAGGTACCTATCAATTGGGGAATGCTGAACAAGCTGTGGTATGTGAATATAATATAATATTATTGTGCAATAAGAAATAATGAGCAGGTAGATTTCAGAAAAACCTAGGAAGACTTGTATGAACTGATGCAAAGTGAAATGAGCAGAATCAGAAAAACAGTGATAGCAAAATTGTGTGATAATCAATCATGAATGACTCAGCTCTTTTCAGCGATATAATGATTGAAAACAATTATGAAGGACTTATGATGGAAAAATGCCATCCACATCCAGAAAAAGAACTCAAGGACTCTGAAGGCAAATCAAAGCATACTATTTTTCACTTTCTTCATGCTTTTTCATGTTTTGGCCATTTGATCTGTTTTTTTCTTTCACAAATATGACTATGGAAGTATGTTTTATATGACTACAAGTAAATAATATGTATCAAATTGCTCACTATTTTAGGAAGAAAAAAGAGAAGGGAGGGACTCAAAATAATTTAATGCTAAAAATTGCCTTCGCAGACAATAGGAAGAAGTAGATTACTATTAAAAAAGAACATGCACCTGTTTCATTTCTCAAAATATATAGGGAACTGAATCAATTGTATAAATATAAAAACTATTTGATTGATAAATGGTCAAAGGATATGAACAGGAAGTTTTAAGAAGAAGAAATCAAAACTATCAATAATCACATAAAATGCTTGAAATCACTATTGATTAGAGAAATGTAAATGAAAACAATTCTGAGCAACTATTTCACATCTAACAAATTGGCTAATATGACAGAAAAGTAAAATGACAAATATTGAAGAGGATGTAGAAAAATAGATACACTAATGCACCTTTGGTGGATATGTGAATTGGTCCAACCAGTCTGGAGAACAATTTGGAATTATGCCCAAAGAAATATAATATTTTTTGACTTAGTAATACCACTCTCAGATCTATATCCCAAAGAGATTTTTTTAAAAGGGGAAAGAACTATATGTATAAAAGTATTTATAGCAGCTCTTTTTGTAGTGACAAAAATTTAGAAATTTAAAGGATGACCATAATTATTTTTATTTTTTATTTACTTAATTTTTTCATTTAAAATTTTTTATTTGGTTTTTAAATTTATTATTTATTATTTTAAAAAACTTTAATATTGAATTAATTCCCTTCCTTCTCCTCCTACCCTATAGAGAAGGAAAGAAATGTAATATTAATTATATAGATGGAAATCACATAAAACATACTTCTATATTAGCCATATTACAAAAAAAGAATAAAGTAAAAATATGCTTTAATCTTCATTCAGCCTCTATCAGCTCTTTCCCTAGAGATGGGTAATATATTTCATCACAAGTCCCTTGGCATTGTCTTGGATACAAAGCAATGGTATTTATCAGAAAGGATGCCCACCAAATGGGGAAAATCTGAACAAGTTGCAGCATATAATAGGATAGAATACTATTGTGTTATGAGAAATGATTTCAGAGAGACCTAGGAAAAGTTATATGAACTGATGCAAAGTGAAGTGAGCAGAACCAGTAGAATATTGTTCATAGCAATAGCAATATTGATCGGTACAATAATCCAAGACAATTTCAAAGAATCCATGATAAAAAATACTATCTACCTCCAGAGAAAGAATTAATGAACTCTAAGTGCAGATTAAAACATTTTTTATCTTCTTCATTTTTTTGCTTTTTATTTTTTATTTTTGTCAACATGGCTAATAAAGACTTGTGATTTGTATTTCTTCACCTGTGTAATTGATATCATATTGCTTGCTTTCTCAGTGGATGACAGAAGGGCTTGAGGGAGGGAGGGATTTGGAACTCAAAATTTAAAAATGAATGCTAAGATGTTTTAAAAATATAAAAATGAGCTTGTGAGGCCAACATAGATGATTGAAAATAGACAAATTCAACCCAAGGAACATTTATTAAGTTCTTGTCTTCATAACACTGTGCTTTGTTACAAATACACAAAAACCAAAAACAGTCATTGACCTTTTATTCTAGTGGAAATTCGGCTACACAGCCAACATAACAGTTGCATACAGGCATGCATGCATGAATGTATGAATAAACTTTGTAAAAAATGTTTATTATATGCCAAGCACTATGGAGATACAAATAGAAATGGAGGACAGTACCTATACTAAAGAAAAGAAATTTCAGTCACTAAGTTAGATGGAAAAGTCCAGTGGTTTTTAGGGCCCAGTGGCAAGACAGATGGTCATGCATTTCTTTAATATTATCTCCATTTAGAAAACCTTACCTATTTTTGATATTGAACTATTTGACAATGGTAAAGACATTGGTGATTTTCTGGATTTTTTTTTTCTGAATCTTCAGTAACTGTGTCTCCTAAGGATGTAGGTGCTATAGATCTTGAAAAAATAATTGCTAGGTTGTGGCAATAAGGGTCGTTATTCTGTGGTATGGCTGTTGGCAGGGCTGGAGGAAGGTCAACCTGGTGATTAGATGGAGTGGAGGGGAATTGTTGTTATTCCTGAGTCTCTTGGACATCAGGGTCCAGAGCTACCTTCCAAATCACCAACCAGTGTGTTGTAGAGTGGCAAACTAGGATCACCAAAATCAGACCAGTGTAGAATATCTCTAAGAATATGTTAGCTGCTGATCTAAAATTCTAGTCAAAGCAGTTATCATCTAGTTTAGTAGAAAGGGCTTGGTATAAACTAACAGGAAGGAACCTTAGGTTATATCCTAGTTTCCCCAGTATGTCCTTTGTTCTTGAAGGGGACCAAACTGACATCACTATGCTAGAGTCACGTTGCAGTGTGTCCAACTGTGGCTGATCGACCGATATGAGATCAGAATGCTATGCCACAGATGGGACATGAATAGTCCACATGAATTTGTGGAGTGACTTCTCTAATTTTTTGTACCTTGCGTTTCTTTTGGGCAAATTCAATTCTGCTTGGCTTATAGAGCATAACATCTTTTTTGATGAGAACATGTCATGCTGGGTGATTTTGTACCAGTGTCTTCCATGTCATACAAATGATTCTAAAATTCTTAAAAGATACCTTGAGAGTATCTTGTATTGCTTTTTCTGACAACCTTTTGAGCACTTGCCCTGTATGAGTTCTCCATAAAATAAATTTTTTTTGCAAGCCTACATTTGGCATTGGAACAAATGTGGCCAGCCCAATGGAGTAGAACTGCCAAGCATTGAAACCTGAGTTTCCTCACTACCCAAGGTTGAAAGACCATGGGTAAGTTAATCTCCCCCGGGCTCAGTTGCCTTTTTAGTAAAATGAAGGGGTTAGAGTAGACAGCCTAATTTATTTATTACTGGTACTGTGATAGGCACCAGGAATAAATAGATAAAACTATGCTTTCATGAGGTTTGGAAGAAGGAGGAAGAGAAATACAAGGAAATTTGAGTAAGTAGAGAGAACTAACTGCTAGGGGAAGGGTTTACTTCAAGGTAGGAAGTTTTCCCTGAGGAATTAACACCTGAGCAAAATCTTGAAGGGAAATAAAGATTTTGAGAAGATCTCTCAGCTATTGGAGGTGGAAGGAAGAGGGAAATGAGCGTAAATTCTTTCATTAAGCTGACTTTGCATCTAGAAAGGAAACTCTAGTGAGTGCTTGCAGATAAAATAGAGGGGATAGAAGCATCTGGATCAGGAATAAATAGCAAAACCCCATTGGAATATTAGAAGATCTTCCCTTTTTTGTGATTCCTGGATTGTCTGGAGAAGCCTCAGAATCATGGTTTTAAATGCATAAACTAACATACACAGGATTACAAAGGAAATCAATGATGTTGAAATAGAGATGTATTTTTTTTCCTATCCATGATCACACACAGCCTTTGATATCTATGAATCCTAGGTTCAGAACCTGGATTTCCTTTCAGCTCTTAAATTGTAAACAACAGATCATTCAGTGGATGCTGGATTGAGAGCTCATGAGACTTTAAAGAATGAGTGAATGAGATTTCCTCATTTTACAGACAAGGAGAGACTAAGTGATTTGTACAAGGTCACAAAAAATAGCATTGGATGGATTTTCAACACAGGTCTCCTGCTTCTAAAGCCAGCACTCAGATCTATCCGCCATACTACTCCCTCTCCACCAAGAAGTGAAATTAAGAGATACTATATACTATGTGACACAGTTGTACTGTGCTTCACAATGATATTCCAGAGTCCCATATGTTTATGTTTAAATTCACAGACTTAACATTGCATAATAATTTTTGCATCCATTTCCCAAAGTTAAAAGAAAAAAAAATCCATTATCATTCAAAAGCCTTTGAAAATAGGCTTGGAGGGGTTGTATAGGTTAAAGGGATAGAGATGGAGGCTGAGCTGTGTCTTTTATTGTTCCAAGCCTGCGCTGTGAAACTGTTCTGAAAATCAGATCCAATTATGGAATCCCTCTCTGTTAGGCAGGAGTGCCAATGATCTCTTTAAAAAAGGATTGTAGTTCAGAGATATCTTGATTTCAAAGTAATTAATTCCATGGGGAGCTTCTCTGAAATGAAATAGTGAAGTAATTTGGTCACGAGAGCCATGGAAAAAAAACGAAGCATAAATTCTTTTATTAAGTTGACTTTGCATCTAGAAAGGGAACTCTAGTGATTGATTGCAGATATAATAAAGGGGATAGAAGCATCTGGATCAGGAATAAATAACAAAACCCCATCAGCATATGGTGCTAATTTGGGTTCCTGCCTCTGTAATCTCACCCTCTGAAACTGCTGTGATTTTCTCAATATGAGTTGCTAGGTGAACCAAGAGGGTGCAAACAGAGTTAGGGTGAAGAAGGGTGAAGAAGGGTGATACTGTCAGTGGGTCTCCATTTGGAAGACCCAATATTGGTCCAATATTGGTCCAAGGAGGCATGACAGGTGTATAGGTATTCAGTCACTGTCATGGCTATGAATTGGAGAAATATGCTGGACATTGTTCTAGTGGCTTTGTTTGGGAAAAGGACTCCATGTGCCAAAGTGAGAGAGCTTCAAGGGTTGAAATGAAGCTTAGGTTTTTCTCCTGTTTTTGATGCAATGCTGAAACCCAGCTTTGGCACAGCACTAGAGTGTTGTATCTCATGCCTGAGGCTCTGAACAGGAGGGAGCCAGATAGTGTACTCTGTAAAAATGAAACTAGTGACTAACTTATAAATATTGCCCCCCTCCCCCAAGTCCCCCAGCAAACTTTCAAAGCATCAAGTGAATCCTTGTTTCAATGGTAACTCATAAAAGAGAGTAACAGCTGCTCTCTGGTGACCTTTCCATAATCTGCATAGGATTTGCCACTTTCCCTGGTGGCACTCAGCCCAAGGAGTAAAAGCAAGGGAAGTGTTTGTTCCATGGGGACCTGGGTGCCCAGAGCACTGGGGGTGGGGATGAAGACAATAATACAATGAAGGAGATAGAAGAAGTATATGTTGTTTGCTGGGGAACTGAATAAGAAAAAAGGTACTTTTTTTTTCTTGTATCTTTGGTACAGCAAGTGGTAAATGGTTCAGGAGTTAGAGGCTATGAATTTAAAGCCTTGCTCTGCCCCTTACTAATCATTACGATTCTGTGAAATCATTTAAGCTATCCTTGCCTCTGTTTCCTCATGGGAATGACATGGGGATGCCATAGGAATCCATAGGACATTTAAAAATGGGAATGATGATCTCTTAGTTTCTCTGCCTCAGCTTCCTCATCAGTAAAAAGCGAATGAAAATAGGCTTGCAAGGATTCTTCAGGCTTGTATTATGTAATCTGGGGTAGGGTAGTTTACTGGGGAAATGAAAATTTTTCAGTGACAATAGAATTTATTAGAGGTAATATCTATTTTCTGTTTTTGAAATTATTCTTGCAATTTAATCCTGGAGTAGGAGAGTATAGGAATACCTTTGCTGCTTATTGTTGTCTGGACTGGCACAGCCTATAAGTGTCAGAGAAAGGACTTGATTTGTATTCAGATCTTTCTAACTCTGAAGCCAGTTCTCTATGTCACCCTGCCATCTTCCCAGAACTGTTGTGAAGCTCAAAAGAGAAAAAGGATGGAAAATATTTTCATAAAGCTCATGTAAGGGGTAGTTATCATCAGTTAGTTCCATCTCCCATGACTTGGGGTACGTGAGGTCACATTAATATTTGGTCTTCAATGCTACAATGTTCCTTTGACTTTATTCATAATTTCAATTGACATCCATGTTGAGCTTTTCCCTTGATTCTTGATAATTAACAACCTTCATTTCATCTTGTAAATAGTACTTCTGTTTTTTCTTGGCCAACAATTGTTCAGCTTCTCATGAGCTTGTCTCATAAAAATTTAATTTACAAAGTTAATTTTTTAAAAAAAATAGTTGCTTTCTGAGCGATCTAGCTTCCTATGATATCCACCTCTGTCTGATGAAAAACCAGATGTGGACTCAATTAATTAGTACTGTTGCTGTTTTCAGTTATATCTAATTCTTGACTACTTCTTTGGAGTTTTCTTGACAAGGATACCAGAGTGGTTTGCTATCTTCTTCTTTAGCTCATTTTACTTATGAGAAGACATAGGCAAACAGGATTAAGTGACTTGCCCAGGGTCATGTAAATAGTAAAAGGAACCTTTCTGCTTCCAGGTCCCGGTCTTTATGTACTATATCATCTGGCTGACCCTATTACATTAGTTCCTGCTCAAGATAAAAACTTATTAACCCCCAAATCACTCATGACTTGTTTCTATGGAAAGATGTAAAACATGAGTAATAATAGACTCCTTAATTGGTTTCATGACTTTTTCTGTCAATATGTGGTCAGGAATACTTCTAAAATACCTGACTCTAATCAAATATGACAACTGACTTGACCATGGTTTTTCCCAGGAATGATGGAATTGACTGGTTGCTGCATAGACAGAGTGTTTATCCACTGTATTTCTTCTCACCTGAATAACTTTGTATTGACTGGAGTAAATTTTTATCTTATTGATTTCTGCTCAGATTTTCAATTTATGAAGCTCATTCTCTATTCTAAGATTTATCCTCCAGAGTAGCTTAGTTTCCATGAAAACTTGATTTGTGAGTTCTCCATTCCATCAACTGAAGAGTAGATGAAAATATTGATAGAATTATTGGATCCTCAATGCTTCCCTGTTGCATGGTTTTGCTTGATACCAATTAAAGAAAAAAAATTCAATACATTTATGTTCAGTTTATTTTTTTTTTATAAATTTGATCGTTACTGAAAGAATCTTATTTCCCAGCAAACTGCCCTTCCCAAAGGAAGATTATCCAAATATACTGGAGAGATAATTGTTTAGAGCCCAAATGACAAGGAAATATATATTTAATTGTTTTAGTCATTTTTGACTCTGTGTGACCCCATTTTTGGGTTTTCTTGGCAGAGATACTGGAGTGGTTTGCTATTTCTTTCTTCAGCTCATTTTACAGAAGAGGAAACTGAGGCAAACAGGATTAAGTGATTTGCCCAGAGTCACATAGCTAGGAAGTATCTGAGACTGAATTTTAAACATCTTAGTTGCCTGAGCAAAAGGTAGCCACTGAAGTTTTTGAGCAGAGGAAGTGATAAAGTTAGACTTGTGGCTTATGGAAAGATTATTTTGACTTATTTGGATGAGGAGAAGCAGGGAAAACAGATGGCTAATAAGAAGCTTATGATGAAGAACTTGATTTTAGGAGAGAGATTAGGGTACAGAAATTTGATAGCCACATACAAATGATAAACTCTATCACTGTGTTACCTAGCTACTCCCATACCAAAAGGTGCCCTTGCTTTTATTTTAAGTCACTGTCATCACTAATAATCAATTAGCAAGTATTTATTAAGTGGTCATGATGTTCCAAGTCCTGCAAGGAAACACTCTGATAAAAGTTGTTTAGACATCACTAGAAATATGGAAAATATCAATAGGATAAAAAAATTAGTACATAAAACCCAATATTAATAATATATTCATGTAGATTAGTAGTAATAATAAGCAAAAACCTTATATACATTAATAGTAATAAGTAATTAACAATAATCACAAAAGTAATTGTAACAAGTAATATACTTTTGTATATTAATACCAATAAGTAATATGCTTATGTATAATGATGTCATATATGTATGTATGTTAATAAGTAATTAAGGAAATTGAAATAGGTCATAGTAAGCAATGAGTAATTAATGGTAATAAATCATATTTATGTTAATAGTAATAGCCTATTAATTGTAATAAATAATGGTAAATAATAAGTAAGAGCAAATAGGTAACATACTTATTCATATTAGTAGTAATATTTAATAATAATAATCAAAAGTACTTTACTGATGAATATTAATAGTAATAAATAATGACTAATAAGTAATGTACCTGTATACATTAGTAGCAATAGACAATATACTTATATATATTATTAGCAATATTTAATAGCAACAGTAATAGTAATAGTAATAGTTACAGTAACAATAGTAATAGTAACAAATAATATATTTATGTATGTTAATAATAATAAGCAATACATCTATATATTAATAGCAGTAGTAATAGGTAATAGACATATAGTAATAGTGGCAAGTAATATATTTATGTATATTAATAGTAATAAGTAATACATTTGTGCACATTACTAGTAATAGTTATAGGTAATAGTAACAAATAATATACTCATGTATATTAATAGTAACAAGTAGTAGAATTATATATAGTATTAGTAATATGCTTGTGTGTATTAATAGTAATATGCTTATATTTTAATAGTAATATTTAATAATAACAAGTAATATGCTTGTATCTATTATGTACAAATCAATATACATCTGTTATTGTATCCTGTGGCCCCAGGTTTGTTTTATGGGGACTTTTAAATGATAATAATTGTCTCCTCTAGTCCAAGCCTCCATTCTGGTGTGAAAATAGGAAGTCAAATTCAGGTTGCTACTAACAGACAAGGCAAGAACCACACATTGAAATAATAAATTTTTTAATTAGGATAGGATTGAAAAGAAAAACAAAGAGAAAAAGCATGGAGACCATAGCTTTAGGGCCAGCTGGGACCTTAAAAGTCATTTAGCTCCTTTCAAAACCATCATTTTTCTGAGAGGAAACTGATGCCCTGAGGGGTTAAGCTCTTACTCAAAGTCATGTAGGTAATAAGCTGCCTCTCTCCAAGGGAGAGGGGAGCTGCATCACAGGCAAATCCACACTTTCAAGAGTTAATGGCAACATGGAACTGGGATTCAAACTCAGTCCTATGACTCCAAGTTTGGCACTCTTCACTGTATTATATATCTCAACACATTCCCAAATGAGTTCACCCTTATCTTTGATTCTTAAGAAATCAACCTAGAAAAACAGTTTCTCCAAGATGCATGATTTTGGTCATGAAAATGGGGACTCAGTCTCTTCTATAGTTGGAACACATTCCCAGATATGTTTCTACAATCGAGGACATCAATGAAAGGTTGGGCTGTTTGTGCCTAGAATTGAAGGCTTTTCTTGACCATCTCCTCGTGCCTACTCTCTCTTTAAGTCATCCATTCACATTCACTTTCTTATCCGTTGCCTTTTCTACTGTTCCCATTATTGCTCTATTATTTTGGAAACTTGCTTCCTTCCCTAAGGGGAAGAACAGCAAAAAAAAAAAAAAAAAAAAAAAAAAAAAAAAAGCTTCTTTGGTTGCTGATCAAGAAACTTCTCACTGCTGGAAAGGGAAATTTTCTATCTTCTGGCAAGGAGAAATTTCCCCTTCTATAGGCAGAGTTAACTCTCCCTCTGTTAAGAGAGAGAGGTGAGTCACAACTTGCTCTGCACTTCCAAGAGGCACTGGCTCCATTCCTCCATGAATTAAAAATTTACAGTCCCTGAAAATCACATTGGGTACGCATGTATTTCTGTAGGAGTATATCATGAAACATCTGTTAATATACATGTTGGATAGTCACAGTTATTATTCCAATTGCAGAGACAACATAAAGGAAAACAGTCTATCTCCTCTACCCTTAACTCATTTATCTGACCTTTACAAACTGACTTAAGACTTCACTCAATTGAAACTGTTCTCTTCAAAAATTACCAATGACCTCTTAGCTGTCTAATTTGATGGCCTTTTCTTGTCTTTAACTTTTCTGCTGAGCCCTCTCTCCTTCTGAAAGTTTTCCATTTTCTGGGATTTTGTGCCAGTGCTCTTTCTTGGTTCTTTTTGTATCCATCTGATCTTCAATTTGCTTTCAGATTCATACCACAAAGAAGATACTCCATCTCTTGGCTCCAGGAACGTTCTCTCTGGCTGTCCTCCATGCTTATAATGTTTTCCCTCTTCCTTTGTGATACTGCTTTTCCTGACTTCCCTTATGTCCCAACTAAAATCACACTTTCTATCTGAAGTCTTTCCCAACCCCTCTTAATTCTAGTGTTCTGTTAATGATTTCCTATTCATCCTATGTGTCACTTGCTTTGTATATATTTGTTTGCATATTGTTTTCCCAGATTGTAAACTTTTTGAGGATGGACACTGTCTTTTCTCTCTTTTTGTAGCAATACTTAGCACAGTGTCAACACATAGTAGATGTTTAATAAATATTGACAGACTAACTCTGAGTATGCCTTTGTTCTCTGTTCTGGGCCCTTTTCTCTTCTCTCCTTTTTACTTGGTGACTTCATAAACTCCATCAATTTTATTATCATCTCTTTGAAGGATAAATCTTCTCATGTCTACTTTTGCAACATTTTTCAGATTTTGTTCTCTTCTTACTACTCAGCCATCTTAATAGTCTAGATTCTTATCACCTCTTGTCTAGACTATTTTCCTCAAGCTTCTGTTTCCTCCAGTCAATCTTTTACAAATCAGTCAAAGTGATCTTTCTTAAGTGCTGATCTGATACATCTTCCCTTCCTCCCCAATAAACCTTACTGGCTCCCTATTGTTTCTAGATAAAATATTGACTCCTTTATTTGATTTTAAAAGCCTTTTATAATTTGGCCCCAATTTATCTTTCAAGTCTCATTATTTATTGTCTTCCCTTTTTTTCAGATCAATTTGGAGTACATTATATCTTCCTATCTCTGTATTTTTACATTGACTGTCCCCTCCCTATTTGGAATTTACTCTTCTCTCACATCTGCCTCATAACCTTCCTTAATTCCCCCAGCTGCCTTCTCTCCCCAACAACATTGCTTTTTGTATTTATTTTCCATAGGCATATAGTCCATTTAGGAATAAAGGATTTTTAAAATTTGCTTTTGTTATCTCTAGCAACTAGTACTGTATCTGGCTAATAAATGTTTTTTGGTTTCTTACTAATTAATTGCTTATTGATTGATCACCAGATCTATGCAATAAGTGTACCAATTAATTATTAGTTGAATATTTACTTGTAGATATTAATTAATACACTTATTGATTAATTAGCAAGCTTATATACTACTAATGTTAGTAGTATTTACTATGTGCCAGACACTGTGCTAAACATTTTACAAATATTACCTTATTTGATCTTCACAGAAACCTGGGAAGGTAGGTATTATTGTTATCTTATTTTATACTTAAAGAAACTAAGGCAAACAGAGGTTAAGTCATACAGTTAGTAAGTGTTTGAGGCTGAATTTGAATTCAGGTATTCCTTATTTCAGGTCAAGGGCTCTATCCAATGCACCACCTAACTGCAAGCCCTAGCCTCTCCTCTTACTTTGTATATCCAGTTGCCTATTGGACATATAGAACTAAAGTTCTGAAGGCATCACAAATTTGAGCTCATTATCTTTCTCCCTAAAGCTTCCCTTCCTCTGAACTTCTCTGATTCTATTGAGGACAGCACCATCTTTCCAGTTATCCAGGTTCACAGCTCAGTGTCATTTTTCACTCTTCACTCTATTTCACCCCACATATCCAATTGAATGTAAGAGTCTGTCATTTCTACCTCCATAAGTGTTTCCCCTTATCTCCTTCTCTTCATTCATAGTCATCACCCTAGTTACTTTTACATAGTAGTACCTTCCTGATTAGTCTCCCTGCCTCATTTTACCATATTGTAATTCATCCTTTGAAAAGCCAGCACAAGGATTTTTCAGTCATTCCCTTCCTCACTAATAACAATAATAATAGTTAGCATTTATATAGCTTTTTAAGGCTTGCAAAGATCTTTACAAATATCATCTCATTTTAACCTTGTAACAAGCCTGGGAGGTAGGTGTTATAATTGTTATAATTATTCCCATTTTGTAGAAAAGAAAACTAAGGCAAGTAGAGATCAAATGATTTTCTCTGGGTCACACAGTCAATGACTGAGATTGGAACACAGATCTTCTTGATTCCAGATTGATGGCTCTATCTAGATGCTAGCTAAATGTCCAATAAACATCAGTAGTTCCCTATGATTTCTAGAAGCAAAAAATCTCCTCTGACATTTAAATTTTTTCAAAATCTAGACTCAATCTACCTTTCTAGCCTTGTTTCAAAACATTCCCCATCAAGTATTTTATAGCTGGATATTGAACTTTCTCAGTGCTCCACGTACATGATACTATTTCCCACAATGCCCTCCTCCATTGACCATTGCTTCTCAGAATCCCTATTCTCTTTCAAGACTATGCTAAGACCTTTCCTGATTCTCTAAGCTACAAATCTCCTTCTTCTCTAAATCATTTTGTATTAAATCTTTCACCATTTCATATATCCCTACATGTGAACACCTTGTCTCCCTGATAGGAAGAAAACTCCTTGAGGACAAGTGATATTTCACTTCCATCTGTGTATTCTTAGTGCCTAGCAGCATGTCTATAACGTAATATGTGTTTAATAATTTTTTTCTTTGAATCCTCAGTCCATAGTATGATGCTTGTCACATAATAAGCACTTAATAAATGCTTTTTTTCTTTCATTAATGTTTGTTTGCTTTAACCAGTACTGCACATTGAACTCAGAGGTAGCCAGTGTTATTACTTTTCTTTGACTAGCATCACCCAAGTTAACACTTATTAGAATGTAAGTATTATCTATATATGACTAGAACTGAGTAAGTATTATCTATATATGACTAGAACTACATCATCTCAGAACTTAGTGACAATCCATTTTCAAAGCAAAGAACTATTATTTGTGGATGGAAATAATAATTCTTATTCTTAGTGAGTTTTCTACTGGCAAAAACCTGTCCTATACTGGATACTATTAAGAGCCAGTTGGACCAAATGAGATGTGGAGTTGAGGGACAGCTGTAGGCTTAGGTTGGTAAGCTTAGTGGCTAATGATGCAATGGAATTTTTATCCCACAAGATTACTTCCTTGAGGAGAACTATCAGGGAAATATGTGCCAGGTATCATTGCTAACCATTGTTTATTATAAGCAGAAAAGGGTTGGACATGGGCTAAAAATGGAATGTAAATGCAACACATACTTGAATCAGGACCTTTGTAGTTGGAAACAAACAAACAAAAGGGAAAAGAAAAAAAAACCCTAAAAACTAGAACAGTATACTCAGCTCTCATCCAGAATCTTGGGATAGCCATCTCATCATGTTGATTGATTCTGGATTCATAGCAAACAAACCTTGAAATCCCCAGAAGATTCTGCTGTTCCATCAGGAGTGGAATTTTCTTCAGATGATCCAGAAGTACAGACCCATAAATTTGGCAGTATGTAAATAGTTAAAAGGACCTGTAGAAGCCCTTAGAAACAATGATTGATCAGTATGGGACCAGTTTTCAGATAAAACATATGGATCACCTGAGATGTATAATTGAGAAAACTCCTTGCATCAGTTTTTGGATCTTTCTAGTTGCTATAACATGTTCTGGACTGAGGTTCTCCAAACAGCACATAGAGATGGTCCACTTTTCCAGCTATTCAGGACTATGCTCAATGCATAATGCAATAATAAAGTTTCATACCAATTCCTACAAATGAATAAGATTTTCTCACAAGTCAGAAATTGGACTAGACCCATAATTGAATAGGTACTAAGCTAGTTCCAGGATTGAGTCACAAGATGGAGTCCATGTGGTTCACTCAATTCCCACTCTTAACCGCTTGCTGTTCTAATCCCCTCAATCCACTTTAAGCCAAATATATAAGGTTTTTCATAACTTCACCATCATAATTACATTAAGTTAGGTTATATTAGTGTCAGATTACAAATCAAACTACTTAGGGAGCTCACAGTAGACTAGTTTTGAGAAGGAGGGTTTACATGTCACCAAGGTAATCAAGAAAATAAACATCTCGTAAAGCAATACAATAATCATTACTAATATTAAGTGTCCTTGTATCCTAGCTACCCATTCACAATGTCCATTTAACCAGCACATTTTGAGTCCCAGATGATTCATGTATTATCTGGTCCCTATATCTTCTCTTAGGACAATCCTGAAGGGAGTTCTTTGGTTTCAAATCTAGAGTTCCTAGGTAATTATGACAATATAATATAGCACAATTGCTTAAATTTGGTTCTCCAATCTTGAGACTTGAGAAATTTTCCATTTATATATGAACTATTGTTTCTATCCTTACCTAAATCCGGTGTCTGAGATAAGAATTTTTAAAAAATTTATGAGGGTCCAACCATAAAATGAGCTCTTCTGCCTTTTAAAATTTTCAGATATATACTTTAAAAATGGCAAGATAATTTCACTTTTTTTACCATTATCAATATAGTTTATGTGTAAAATCCTAAATCTAATTTTGAGAATGTATTACTAAAACATACACAAAGGCTGAATTTCCATGACAGATAAATTTAGAAGCCAATTATATACATATGTGAATAGTTCTTAGGGAAAAAAGTATAATCCTGTTGCTTTCTTAAATTTTACTTTTCCATTTATTTAGAAAACTTTTTATATTACATCTTTTTCTTATTTGCTTAATCATTTCCTTCAGGAGAATATCTTCCTTATAATTTGAGAAATAGAAATATAAATATAGGTTTAAATTGTAAGATGTTTATATTTCCCTCATATTACAATAGCTCAGATGTTCCAGTATCAATCTATTATTTAACAGATGTAATATTATACTTATAAAACTTTTTAATAACAGACATTTACTATAAAAGTGTAAAAAGGGACACAGTTATAACAATATCATATATCATAACAAGAAAAAAAAAACAGCTCCCTCATCTCTGTTTGATTCCAAGCATGAGTCATATCTGACAGTCAGTCTGTAGTTACAGAGTGTTAAAAGCAAGACTTCAGATTAATCAGGTGGGGAAATATGCTTTTTAGGAAGGAAATAGCATAATGGGGAAACTGAGTCAAGAAGCTCTCACCTTAAGGTCATTATTAAAGTGGTTTGCCATTTCCTTCTGCAGACTAAATGACAGATGAGGAAATTGAAGCAAATAGAATCCCACAGCTTGCCCAGAGTCACATAGCTTGCAAAGTCTAAGGTGACATTTGAACTCAGGGCAATGAATCTTCTTGACTCCAGATCCAGACTCTATGCACTATGATGCCACCTAGCTGCTCCTCTTGTGACCATGGACAAGTCATTTAATTTCTTAGTACTTCAGGCAATTCTCTAATACTTTTTATATGTAATATAATATAAGTTGGAGGGAAGATGCCAACCCATTTAAAAAAATACTAGCTTTTAATTTTTCAAAATACATGCAAAAATAGCTTTCAGCATCCACCTTGACTCAGTAATGAGAAACAAATGAGAAAGAAAAAAACCGCAAACAAGAAAACAACAAAAAAGATGAAAATACTACATTGTGATCCATATTCAGTCCCCGTAGCCCTCCCTCTGGAGGGCTGTCTCCATCACAAGTCTATCGAAATTAACCTGAATCACTTCATTGTTGAAGAGAGCCCTGTCAATCACAGTTGTTCACCATATAATCTTGCTGTTGCTGTGTACTATGTTCTCTTGGTTCTACTCTCTTCACTTAGAATCAGTTCATGTAAGTTCTTTCCAGGCCTTTGTGAACTCTTCCTGATAATCGTTTCTTGTTCAGCCATTCCTCAACTGATGGACATTCACTCAGCTTTCAATTCCTTGCTACTACAACAAGGGCTGTTACAAATATTTTTGCATATGTGGATTCTTTTCCCTTTTTTTTTTTTTTTTTTTTTGCTTTTTGCTTTTTGCTAAGGCAATTGGGGCTAAGTGACTTGCCCAGGGTCACACAGCTAGGAAGTGTCTGAGACCAGATTTGAACTCAGGTCCTCCTGACTTCAGGGCTGGTGCTCTATCCACTGCGCCACCTAGCTGCCCCTCTTTTCCCTTTTTTATGATCTCTTTGGACAGACCCAGTAGAGACATTGCTGGGTCATAGGGTATATACACAGTTTGGCCATAGTTCCAAATTGCTCTCCAGAATGGTTGGATCAGTTCACAATTCCACCAATAATATATTAGTATCCCAGTTTTTCCACATTCCCTCCAACATTTATCATTATCTTTTCCTGTCACATTAGCCAGTCAGAGTAGTGTGAAGTGATACTTCAGAGTTGTATTAATCTGGAGTTCTTTAATCAATAGTGATTTAAAACATTTTTTCATATGACTAGAAATTAATTTCTTGATCTGAAAATTGTCTGTTCATATCCTTTGACCATTTATCAATTGGGAAATGGGTGCCAACTTGTTTTGATGGAGGAATTATGGCTGCCTATGACATCATAAAGTCAATCCCTATTCTTTCTATTCTTCATTGAGTGGATTTTTATTTCCAGTTTTGGAGAGACCTGAACATGAATATAAACCTAAACTTTAAATAATTTGTCCCTAAGAGACTTGGTGAGATAGTGGGCCAGGGTGGGGTTTTAGTGGTGGAAAAAGGGAAATGAGAATAACAATACAAGGGTTTGAGAAAAAGGAACTTAATCATGAGAAAAGCAAGGGAGAGGGGGATGTAAAAAAAGAAGAGGAAGAAAAGGAGGGAAACTCAAGATCTAAGAGTCAGGAACCATAGTCAGTAGAAGACCTGTTTGAAATGAAAATAACACCATTCTGAAATCAGTAGTAAATGTTGTCTGGCTTGAACAATCCAATTTTTCAGAAAGAAGGCTATGGTATAAAGTGTCCTATTGCTTTAATCTTAAATTTCCCTTTTCACTGCGCTATTAACAATTATCAAATTATCCTATTTAATATTTCAACAGTACACTGAAGTTTACAAAGGATTTTCCTCAAATAATCCTGTGAGATAGATAAAATTAATGCATTTTCACATGTGAGGACTTTTAAGCTCAGATAAATTAACCCTTGGGGTTGGTGTGCTGGTGGTAAGATTAAAATTCAGATCTCCTGGCTCCAGAGTCATACTCTTTCCAATGATCTGCCTAATTCACTAACCTGCTTAATATTTTTCTCACTGTTCTGTACCTTTATGTGAGTTAGATTCTAGTGTCAAACCTTTTCCTGTTGAAATCTTTGTCTCTTAGTTCCTCTTCATTAGAAAGGACAGGCATGCACATAATATCTAGCAAAGAAAAAAACCTAAGTTTCAAAATTTTATGTCTCGAAAAGCTCTGATTTCCAAAAACTTCGCTTCTCTACTTAATTATTGACTTATGTTTGCCTCTAGATACTCTTCCTGGCTTTTGATTCTGACTATCTTTTTCACTTGCATGGTAAAAATTCTCAATGACTAGATCCTAAATTTAGATTGTTCACCATGTAACTTTTCAGAACCAGTGTCTGTTGTTTATATCTTAATAGTTGCTAATAACATATCATTTACATTGTGCTTTCTCTGTACCAGGCACTGTGCTAAGCACTCTGCGAATATTATCTCATTTGATCCTCACATCAATGCTGGGACATAGATGCTATTATTCCATTTTACAGAAGAGGAAACTTGAGACAAACAGCTAATAAGTATCTGAGGCCAGATTTAAACCCAGGTCCAATACTGTATTTACTGGATCATCCAGCTGCCTGCCTCTTTTCTAATGGAATGATTAAGATCATGAATTTAAAAGGTAGAATGGCAGATAGAGACAGGCTTTACAATTTCAGCTTTTCTCTATACACTTTTGCCTCTTGGAATTATAATCTTGTTCTTTGGTCAAGGCCGTTAAAAGCCATGAGTAAAGAAAATGTCTTCAATTTCCACAAGTATTTTTGAATTTCACACATCTTGCTTTTCATAGCAAGGACACAGACTTAGTCACCTTATCATCAAGGCATAAAATCTTACTTAAATGAACAAATGATAATCTTTCATGCTGGAAAAAAATGAGCAGAATTCTAATTTGTGATTTGAGTAATTAGATAGATTTTAATTATTACATGAAATCGTAGATTTAGAAAAAACAAAGACCATCAAATTATTCAAATGGTCTTTCTGTCTTTCTCCCCTCCTTTCCCCTCCTTTCTTCCTCCTCCTCTCTTCCCCACTATTCTCTTACCTAACCTCTTTTGTAAATCACCCATCTCTTGTTCTCACTTATTGACTCAGAAAATGTGGACCATACTCACCGGGAAACACACTCTCATTTTTCTAGAATACCTAATGATGCCCTTCTATCAGTTCAACAGCAGGAAGTCCCCAACCATCTATAATATGTGAATATTTCTGATTCAGAAAGGAAAGTTCTTTGTCCTGCCCTATATCATGCACTTTCATGAACTGGGGCTCCCTGACCATCACACACATGTGATTTAATAACCCAGGTTTTTTGACAGCTTATTTTTCCTTAAAAAAAATCCAGTTTCCTTGGTCTACATTTGGCCAATTGCTTACTGTTTTCAGAAAGGTATTTAGAATACTCTAAATTTAGAATGCTCTAAATTACCACAAGACCATTAGGCTGAAACTTAAAAGAAATAATGCTTCGGGAAAAATAAAAAACTGGATAAGAATTTAAATAATTCAAATGATGACTTAAGGCACTACTACTAACATTCACTGACTTCAGATAGATCATTACTATGACACAGTAAAGTGTGGGAAGGGTGAGTAAGAACTTTGTGGGCTGCTTTTTAAAAAAATTCTGCAATGATTTAGTACCTTCAGGCAAGGTGACACTCATTTAATAATGTAAATAAATATGCATAATAGCAATATAAATTAACAAAATAAGCTTGGAATTGTAAATTGAGTTGTGGTAGTTTGATCCCAATTAACCTTTTCCTCAGAGCTGGCCCACAAAGCCTTCATTTAAATTGGAGCATAAAGAGCTAGGTACAGCTAAACCAAGGGAGTGGGAGTCATCTGGGAAAGGAGGAGGAAGGGAAAGGGAAGAGGAAAGGAATAGTTCTTTGTGCAATGCCTACCATGTACTGTGCCTACCATGTAAAATATTTTATTCCATCCTCACAACAGCTATGGGAAGTAGGTGCTATTGACATCCCCTTTTATAGTTGAGGAAACAGAGGCAGTGATTAAATTATCCCAGGATCACATAACTTGTAAGTATTGTAAAGTCAGGACTTGCTGACTTTAGGTCCAGCATTCTATCCACTACATCAACAGCTTCCTCAAGAAGAAAAACAATAGAAATAAATTATGAGGAAATTTTTTTCCTCAAAGTCAGAAGTTAAGGGGGTTTTGAGTCAGTCACATCAAACTCTTCATGACCTTATTTGTAGTTTTCTTGATAGAAATTCTGGAGTGGTTTGCCATTTCCTTCTCCAGCTCATTTGGCAGATGAGGAAACTGAGGCAAACAAGGTTAAGTGACTTGCCCAGGATCACACAGCTAGTATCTGAGGCCAGTTTAAACTCAGGAAGATGAGTCTTTCTGACTTCAGCTTGGTGTATCCATGGTGCCATCTAGTCCCTTCAGATATTAAATTGCTAAGAGGTATTGCAATATAGGTGGAGAGAATATTGAAGTATTCTTTTACCTAGATTCAATGTAACTCTGGGCAAGTCTTTCCCACCCACAAAATGGGGACAGCACAATTTGCATTATCAACCTCACCGATGTGAGAATGATGAAAGCCCTTTGTAAATCTCAAAGCCCTAAGTTTCAAAATTTTCTTCTCCATCAGCCTTTATTACCCATGCTAGAAAATGTCAAGAGGGGAAGGAGGAGGGGGGAGGAAAGGGAGAAAAAACCCAAGGTTTTGCAAAGGTGAATGTTGAAAACTATCTTTGCATGTATTTGGAAATTAAAAAAAAAGAAAATGCAAAGAGACAAAAGATTCTCTTCTAGTCAAACAGATTTTATACTGCTATACCCCCCCAAATCCTCCCCTTAACTGTCCCAGTCTTCTTTTCTGTATCATCATTCCTCTCCTGTATTCTGATTTTGAATGTTTCTCAGCTCTCAATCCTGTTCTTCTCTTCCTCCAGAGTGGATGATCTCATTATCTTCTATAGGCTCATCTATCAATTCTATGCAGAGGACTGCCAAATCTACACATCCAGCCCCCATTTCTCTAACTCTAGTTCAGGTCCACTATCTGCTAGACACTTCCATTGGCATCTCATATTCAAGAGGTCTGTAGTGGAATTTATTACCTTCCTTGTCAGGGTATCACCATTCTTTCCTTCACCTACTTTGGCAACCTTAGCATCTGCCCCAGATAAATGTCTTCTTCAAGTCTTCCCTCTGCCTCAGTCCTCACATCCAATTAGGTGCCAAAGAAAGTTTTACTGATTCTTCCTTCACAACATTACCTATATCACAAAACCACTATCCTGCTTTAGATCCTAATTACCTCTTCTCTATGACATTTCCATAGTCTCCCTGCTTCTCTTTTCTCCCTTTTTCTGATCCATCTTCCACCTAGCTGCTTTAATATTCCTAAAACTCAGATGACGCACGTGCTTAAAAATCTTCAGTGGTCTACTATTGCCTCTAGAGTAAGATAAAACAAATTCTTCAGTTTATCATTTAATGTCCTCCACAATCTGGTTCCCATATACTTGTAATATTTATTTTATATTACTCTTCTTCAAGGAGGTTAAATGATTTACTAGCTCCTTCCTCAATTTCTGCATCTCCTATTTTCATAGCATTACAAGTCTGTCCCCCATATTAGAATTCACTGTCTCTTCACCTTTATTTGTCTCTTACAATCTTATCTTCCTTCAAGACTTAGTCCAAGCATGATTCAAGTATTCCATAATACTTCAATACTGGAAAATGGCACTGAAAACCCACTTAAATATAGATTGGGATATAACATACTTTCCAGTATACTGGCTCTGAAATCAGAGGATCTAAATTTACATTCCACTGTTTAGCACATAGTAGGTAGTTAATAAATATTTATTGATTGGTTGATTCAATTTCTAAGAATTGTTACCTGTGTGATCTTTATCTCTATGAATCTTATTTTAGGGTTGGATGACATCATCTTCTTTAGGCTGGGTTTTCTGTTTCTTTTTTTTTAAATTAATATTATTTTATTTTTCCAAATACATAAAAAGATCGTTTTCAACACTCACCTTTGCAAAACTTGTCTTCCAAATTTTTCTTCCTTCTTCCATCCCTCTCCTCAAGGCAGCAAACTATTCTATATGGGTCAAACATGTACAATTCTTCTAAAAATGTTTTCATATTCATCATGCTGTGCAAGAAAAAAATCGGATCAAAAAGGAAAAAAATGAGAAAAAAACAAGCAAACAAACAAAAAGCAACCACAAAAGGTGAAAATACTATGCTTTGATTTACATTCAGTCTCCATTGTTCTCTTTCTGGTTGAGGATGGCATTTTTCATCGCAAATCTGTTAGAATTGCCTTGAATCACCCTATTGTTGAAAAGAGCCAAGTTCATCAAAGTTGATTAGGATAGATTTCTTAACTCCTCTAAGCTGATAGTTTACTTCCTCTCTAGGGAAGGGGAATAAACATTTATTTAGCACCTACTAAGGGCCAGGCACTGCTAAGCACTTTGCAAATATTATCTAATTTGATTCTCACAACAACCTTGGGAGGTAGGTGCTATTGTTAACTTCATTTTACAGGTGAGGAATTAAATGACTTGCCCAGCATCACACAGCCATTAAGTATCTGAGGCTGGTTTTGAACTCAGGTATTTCTGACTCCAGCTTTAGCTCTCAATCTTCTGATTGGAAAACTTCAGATTGTTTTTGTATTTGCAATTCTTCTTTGCATATTGTATCCCTCTGTATAACATAAATTCCTTAAAGGTAGAAATTGTTTTTATTTTTGTCTTTATATCCTTAGTGTCCGGCACATTGTAAGTACTTAATAAAATATTTATTGAATTTTGTACTTCTTGGCTAACAATTATTTAGTTTCCGCTATATTCTAGACACTACATTGGCCTTAACTCAGAAACAAGGATATAGGGACAGTCAGTTTCTTTAGTCTTAGTCCCACCTTGTCTCCATATGGAAATTGGTCATCAGATCAGTATATGATGAAGAACATGGTGACTCCCAGGGTCTTCAGAAATCCAAGAAGTCAAGAAGCCTTGATTATTATTTATGGAAGAGGGAAACCCTGTTGGGGGAAGGCTGGGTCAATCAGGTCCTGGGGATAGCTTTTTAGCCTTTTTGGGAATATTAATCTTTGTTAAGAAGCAGCTAGGTGACTCAGTGAATAGAACACTGGGCTTGCAATCAGGAAGAACTGAGTTCAAATCCCATCTCAGCAACTTACTAGCTGTATGACTCTGTGCAAGTCATTCAATAACTGTTTGCCTTAATCCACTGGAGAAGAAAATGGCAAACTACTCAAGTATCCTTGTCAAGAAAAACCCATAAAGAAAACCCCAGAGTTGAACACGACTCAACAACAACAGCAACAATCCCTGTCAGAGAAGGAAAGGAGAAGTCTGGGACTGCTCCTTGTTGAAGGGTGGGGGTAAAAAAGATGAATCAGGAAAATGATAGTTATTCTTAGTCTTATTACAACATAAATTGTTGAAAAGCAGTAGAGGGGGCATTATTCCTGAAGAAATGGTATGAGATAAGGCCACTTACATCCTCTCACAAGAAAAGTAGAATAAATTTGAGTACTGTCTATATTCTATTGTTCTTATGACTCTTAAATGTTTTCACCCATCCCAACCTCCTCCTTTTAGTATCCCATTTTCTTCAAGGCTCAGCTCTATCTCTGCCTTCTATGTGAGGCCTTCTTTGATTCTTTTAGTCCTTAATGTCTGCCTTTTTTGACTTCTTTAAAATACCTTGTATTCTTTTTCTATATATTTTGCATAGACTTATTGATGTATATGTTGTCTTGCCAGACAGAATGTAAATTCTTTGAGATCAGGAACTACTCATTTTTTGTCTTTTATTCTCATAACCTTTCTCTATACCTGGAAAAAAGAAAGTGTTTATTAATAAATACATATTGATTGATAATTAAAGTGTAATATTAGCAGAGTGAAGACATGTTGAAAGTATTGTTAAAGTGACCTACAGTGTAGATCTCTGAATACTCTCTTTTATGGAGAGTAGGACAGTATTGCATTCAACACCCACTTAATAAATGTTTATTGAATGAATGAAGCCTATTTTTCTACTCTAGCTTACTCATGGCATATTCTAGACCAATTCAGGAGAAGAGGGTATCTCAGCTAGACCAGGTGAAAAATTCAAATGGTCAAAAGTAAAAGGCAAGTAAAAGGAAGCACAGGCCTGCCACATCTAATGATGTTCAATAGTTATGCAAAAACCCAAATATGGATGAGACATCATTGTAAGGGATAATTAGATCATCTTGTACAATGAGTGAAATGCAGGATTTGTGTCATTTCAGTAGGGCTTATTGATAATGTTATAATGATATTATTGTGGAATGAAGCTGGACAAAGCAATACTGAGTTCGATGTTATGACAGAACTTAGGAAAGGAAAGTCTCTTGAGTTTGTTTGGGAGAGAAACACAGCAAAGTTCTGAGGGTGAGATAAAAATGTTAGTTAAAATAATATTCTTCCTTCCTTCCTCTTTTCCTTCTTTCCTTCCTTCCTTCCTTCCTTCCTTCCTTCCTTCCTTCCTTCCTTCCTTCCTTCCTTCCTT
>JAJPUD010001141.1:87161-181882 GCA_023553655.1 Myrmecobius fasciatus
TCCTTCCTTCCTTCCTTCCTTCCTTCCTTCCTTCCTCCTCCCTCTCTCTTCCTTCCTCCCTCCCTCCTTCTTTTACTCCATCCTTCCCTCCTTCCTTCTCTTCCTTCCTTTCCTCCCTCCTTCCCTTTCTTTCCTCCCTCCCTCCCTCCCTTTCTCTCCCCCTCCCTCCTCTTTTTATTTCCTTCTGATTCTCCTCCTCCTCCTTCTCCTCTTTCTCTTCCTCCTCCTCCTCTTCTTCTTCTCTTCTTCCTCTTCCTCCTTCTACTCTGTCTCCTCCTCTTCTTCCTCCTCACCCAGGATCATACAGCAAATAAGTGTCTGAGGCTAGATTTGAACTCAGGTAGGTGGAACTATCCAGGGACCTCAGTTTGTCTGGATAGTAAATAATCCTTTTATCTTTGGAACTATATAGGATGATAAATCCATATCTAAACAGGAGCTTATAGGCTATCCAGGCCTTCTCTCCTCATTTTACAGAAAGTAAGACTCAAAGAACACCAAATAGCAATCCTTAAAAGTTGGATCAATCAATTAATAAATATTTAGTAAGCATTTCTGAGTCACATACTATGCTAAGAAGTATGATATGAATCCATGTTCTTTGACTTTACAACCAGTATACTGGTCACTATGCTATATCCCAATTTACATTTTAGTGAATTTTCAGCACCATTTTCCAGCACTGAAGGAATGCTTGGATCAAGGAAGGAATAAGTCTATTGAAGCACAACATGATAACTCTCTATTATTCTTTTTTATTTAATATTCCATAGACTATTGCATAAGAAAAAGATAAAATCACTGCTTTTCTAGTTGAACAACTTTGAGTGTAAGCATGTCTTCTGTATACTCATTGAAAGCATCCTTGACACATTTTAGCAGCAGATACAAATAGTAATAAGGACCTCTTTCTGTTCCTACATGATTTTAGTTTCTTCTTTTAGGTCTCTATATTTTGAAAACTTTCCATTCCATGTAGCTCAGAGAAAGAATATTTGGTATAGCAACATTTATTTAAAAAGTTGCTCTTAAACTTTTATGGAGTCTTATATCTGGGGAACTAGGGGGATTGTTTTGGCTGCAATCAAACTCCAGGTACAGTATAATCCAGTTTATTGGTTGAGGTCCAAGGACATTTTGGTGTCTATTTTTGTAGTATGAGGACCATGAAAGGTAACAAATTTCTAATGGCTAATCATATCTTGCTAGGCATTTAGTAAGTACTAAATTTTTGCAGCCTGCAGAGATGTGCTGCCTGACTTCAAGTGTTTCCTTTTATGACATACATTAATCCAGTTTGATGGTATTGTTAACCACTCTAAACATTCTGGAGAAAATTTTTGAACTATGCCCAAAGGACTATAAAATTGTGCATATCTTTTGACCCAGACCACTACTAGGTCTGTATCCTAAAGACATCAAAGAAAAAGGAAAAGGACCTAATTGTACAAAAATATTTATAGCAGTTCTTTTTGTAGTGGCAAAGAATTAGAAATTTTGGGAATTCCCATTAGTTAGTGAATAGCTGACCAAGTTGTAGTATAAGATTGTGATGGAATATTATTGTGCTATGAGAAATGACAAGTAGTATTTCAGAAAACCTGGGAAGACTTACATGAACTAATTCAAAGTAAAGTGAGCAGAACTAGAACATTGTACGCAGTAACAATAATGTTAGAATGATCAACTGAGAAAACTTAGCTACTCTGATCAATACAGTGGTCCAAGACAATTTCGAAAGATTCATGAAAAATGCTATCTCCAGAGAGAACTATAGTTCTGAGTGCAGATTGAAGCAAAATTTGTTTAAGTTCCTTTATTTTTCTTGTTTTTTTTTTTTTTGGTTTGTATTTTCTTTTGAAACATGTCTAATATGAAAATATGTTTTGCATGTCTTCACATTTATAATTGTTATCAAATTGCTTGCCTTTGAAGGGAAGAGGGGAGGGACAAAAGGGAAGGAGAAAATTTGGAACTTAAATTGTTTTAAATGAACATAATTTTTTTACATATAATTAGGACTTATTTAATGAAATAAATACTAATATATGTTTAAAATGATATGTGTTTACCTATACATCCAGGCTTCCTAAAGATAAACTTTCTATAACTTCTAATGACAAAGACCTGATTCTAAATTGCTATTATGAATCCCTGTTTCCATAAATAAATCCACAAGACCCAGACACTTGTCCATTTTGTTGTTAGCATATTCATTGGTGGAGTTCATGTGGATGCCAAATAAGGAGTTTTTTTTTCTGTTCTTAGATTATTACTCTTACATATACATATATTATTATTATTATTATTATTATAAATCATTAGACTCATGTTATGCCCTAATTGAAGGAGAGGTTATATGATGAAATGGAAAAATAGTGGTTCTAGGATCAAGAAATCTGGGTTCAAATCCCAATTCTGACATCTAAATGACTTAAAAGTCATATAACTTCTCTGGGCTGATTTATTGGTTTATATAATCTTGAAGGTTTCTTTAAGCTCAAACAGAATTTAGTCCTGTTTATAATTCTATGACTACAGACCCACAGAATCAGGCTGATATCTCTTTTTGTAGGTAGGTTACTATGGTCTTTGAGATGTTTTTATGTTAGCTTCTTGCAGGAGGTGTTACAATAGTTAGTTGAGCCAGTGTCCAAAGAATCCAAATGTTGAAAAAAAAAATGGAGTCTTGGTTTATGAACAGGAGAGATACAGAAAAGAAACAACATAATACCCTCTGGGGACCTAATGTGCCATGCCAGTGCAAGGTGGAGGAGTAAGTCCAGAAGGCATAATATAAGACATATGTTGTGTGTTTCATATTGTCTTTATAAAACCATCCCCATATAACAAATAGTCACCTACTGCCGCCAGCTACAAGGAGATGCTGCAAAGAAGAATTGACTGGCTTAGAATTAGTCCCTCCAGTTTCCTGAAGTTTTGCAAGTGCTTTCCATGCTCTAAACTTTAATATTTTAAATGATTTACCCTGAAGTGTATTCATCAGTTCTTCTATTTGTTTTTTAAGATGGCAATCAATATATGCCTAGAAAAAGAAAAGAAATAAACATTCTTCTTCTCTCCCCTACCCACTACCTCTAATATATCTATTGTGCAGTTCTGTTTATATTCCAGAAAGTCCCTCTTAATGATACCACTCCCAACATATGTGTTATACACACACATGAATATGTATGTAAACACACGTATATATGTTGTTCTTGTTGGGATGTTTTCAATTGTGTCTGACTCTTCATGAGCCCATTTGAGGTTTTCATAGCAAAAATGCTGGAGTGGTTTGCCATTTCCTTATTCAATTCATTTTATAGATGAGTAAATTGAGGCAAACAGGATGAATGATTTGCTCAGGATCATACAGCTAATAAGCATCTGAGGTCATATTTAAATTCCACTGACTCCAGAGCATTCTATCCACTATACCATTTAGCTGTCCACATGTCTATAAATATGTATATGCAAATGGATAGTGGATAAAGAGGGGCCTTGGAATTAGAATTCAAATATTGCCACTTATCTGTACTGGCTGAGTGACTTCAGCAAAATTATTTTACTTTAGTATGCCAAGCATTACTCAAGACTCAGTTGCAGAGTAAGTACCAATCTGTATTGGCAGAGGGATTTCCTTGCTGGGATTTCTCTATACTGATAGAATCAGTCTTATTAAGAAAAAATAAGCCAAGACATGTATTTTGCATATGTTTTTATATCAAGTCGTAGTCTCCTTGAAAGAATCCTTAAAGATGGGTAAAGTTCCATTTTAATTTTTACATCCCCATTGCTTAGCACATAATTATTGATTAATTGATCCACAGATTTTGTAGATATTAAGAATTATACACTATAAGTACATAATCTATAATTTTATTGTGCTCTACAGCAAGCCCAATACAGGATACATTTATACCTGGGTGCTCAAATGTTGCTGGAGCCAATGGCACCTGGCTATCGAGCAATATGCTTTTTAATATTGTTTTTATAAAAGCATTCCAACATAACAAATATTCACCTACTGCTCCCAGCTGCAAGGAGATGCTCCAAAGAGGAACTGACTAGCTTAGAATTAGCTCCTCCAGTTCCCTGAAGCTTTTGCAAATGCTTTTCATGTTCTAAAACTTATATTTTGGATGATTTACCCTGAAGTGTATTCATCAAGTCTTCTGTTTGCCTTTTAAGATGGTGATCAATATATGCCTGGAAAACAAACATATTCCTTTTCTCTCCCCTCCTCATTACCTTTAATCTATCTATTGTGCAAGAGTTCTGTTTATATTTCAGAAAACCTCTCTTAAAATTTCCACTCCCAATTCCAGAAATAAGTTGAGGCACAGATTTATTTTAAAGTTCATTATCTTAACTTCTTGGTCCCATTTATAAATGAACTTCAGGACAGCCAGATGGTAAAAAAGGAATAATAGAAGTGATGAGAAACATGGTTAGACAAATAGGGTTACAATTGGCTTCCTCATTAAACTATTTGGGTATGTCCAAGTTCTTTTTTCCCCAAGGGCTTTCCTTTCTCGACTTCTTCCTCTCAGCCCTGCTCCACAATTTTGGGGAGTAACCAGACTTGTGATTTCTTCTAGGTGGGAGGCTCCCAGATGAGGAAACTCTGCCAATCAAAGTTATAATTCACCTGCAGCTTAGAAAGTTGTTCTGGACACTGAAAGGCGCAGTGATTTGCCCATGATTGCATAACTAGTGTGTGTCAGAGAAAAAACTTCAACCTAGACCTACCTGATTCCCGGGGTGACCCTCTATCAGCTGCCCTGAGCTGCCTCTTGCTTTCTCCTTTGGTAATATCCAAAACAGTGAGTCCCAAACAAAACTCACCTGAAGTGGCACTGACAGTCTCATAAAGTGAGAAAGGAATTTTGGGGGAAGTACTTTTGACCTGAGTCTCTCCTGGCTGGTTATTTTCAGTGCGGATTGAGACCCAGCTCTTCTAGAATATCCATGATTTCCCTCAATGAGACTAACCAGAATTTAGTATGATCACAAATGGCGCATCAGATTCTAGAGGTCTCTTGACATTTCAACTGAACTCTGCTCAATGGCATGTTCAAGCATAGTATTAACTGTAAAATAAATGGAAGGAGAAACTAACTAGGAAAATTTTTAAAATTCAGAAGGCATTAAATATTTAGGAAAACATTTTTTTCCAGAGGAAAAGTTCTAAAGCCTTTTAGTGTGTGAAGGATCCCTTTGACAGTCTGATGAAACCTATGGATCCATTCTTAAAATAATGTTTTTAAATGCATAAAGTAAAATAACTAGTACAAAAGAAGCCAATTATATTGGAATATAGATATATCTTCCACTTCAAATTCACAGACCTCCTGAATTTATCGATGAACTTCTGCATTCCAGACCTCTAAGTAAAGAAACTTTGATCTAGGGCTATATGATATGCAAATAACTTGGGACAAGCCATGACATTTTGATAATGTTTAATTGTGTGCAAGTAATGGTCATACATGTGTGCTACTACTGACATTGGGCTGACCTGCTGACATCTTCTAACCTTGACTGGATGAAATTGAATTGAGCTAGTTTCCTCACTTTTAGTAAGTTCTCTGGATTAATTTTTATATATTTTTATTTTTGCTCACAAATGTGCTTTGTTGCTCTCTTTTATTAATGTCTCTAATTCTGTGGATTTTTTTTTCTTTTTGCTGAGGCAATGAAGGTTAATTAACTTGCCCAGGGTCACACAGCTAGGGAATGTTAAGTGTCTGAGATCAGATTTGAACTCAGGTCCTCCTGACTTCAGGGCTGGTGCTCTATCCACTGCGCCACCTAGCTGCCCCTAATTCTATGGATTTTAAGAATGAACATTCTTCTGAGCCAAATTTATAAATTAAGAGGCATTCCACAGTTAATGAATCTCAGAAGATATGAATAGTTTTTAGAAGAAGAAATCAAAATGATTTTTCTTGTTTGTTCGTTCATTTCAGTTGTGCCCAACTCTTCATGAACCTCTTTGGGGTTCCCTTGGAAAAGATATTGGAGTGGCTTGCCATTTTCTTCTCCAGCTCATTTTACAGATGAGGAAACTGAGGTAAATAGGGTTAAATGACTTGCCCTGGATCACACAGCTAGTCAGTGTTCCAGGCTGTTCCAGTATCTCCCCAACTCCAAGTTAGCACTCTATCTGGTAAGCCTCCTTGCCTGTAAGCTACTGATAGTCACAAGAAAAAATTCTTATAATCACTATTGATTGGATAAATGCAAATGAAAGCAACTCTGAGGTACCACCTCATCCCATCAGATTGGCTAGCATGAGAGAAAAGAAAAATGATAAATACTGGAAGGGTTGTGGGGAAAAAATGATATACTAATGCACTGTTGGTAAGTTGAGAACTTGTCCAACTATTCTGGAGAACTAATTGGAGCTATGCCCAAAGGATTATAAAGCTGTAAAGACCCTTTGATTCAGTCACACTACTATTAGTTTTGTATTCCAAAGAATTCAAAGAAAAGGAAAAAGAATTTAAATTTACAAAAATGTTTATGCCAACTCTTTTTTGTAGTGACAAAGAACTGAAAATTGAGGACATGTTCATCAATTGGAGGATGGTTGAATAAGTTGTGAGAAAGCATTGTGATGAAATACTATTATGCTATAAGAAATAATTAGCAAGATGATTTCAGAAAAGATTAGGAAGACTTATATGAATTGATGCAGAGAGAAATGAACATAATCAAGAGATCACTGTGCACAGTAATAATATTTTATGATGACAACTGTGAAAAACTTAGCTACTCTAATCAATATAATTGAATATAATTAAAAAAAAACCTATGATGAAAAATTGTCCACTCTAGAAACTGATGAACTCTAAGTGCAGATTGAGGCACATTTTTCTCATTTTCTTTATTTTTCTTGCTTTTTTTTGCAACATAACTAATATGGAAATGTTTTTTGCTTGACTTCACACTTATAATTCATAATATATAGTTTACCTTTTCAATGATTGGGGGGGAAGGAAGGGAAAGATTTTGGAATTCAAAAATTTTAAAACAGAGTTAATTTTTTTTACATATAATTGATAAATGTTTAGTGAACCAAATAAAAACATATTGGAAAAATAAACATCTGGGGAGGGGGAATGGACATTCCTCTAGGACAGGGCTTCTTAAACTTTTTCCTCTCATGACTGCTTTTTGCCCAAGAAATTTTTATGGGACTCTGGTTATATAAGTATGTAAAATAGGTTACAAATCAAATACTGACAATAAATCATAATTTTGCAAACTCCCTATTCAGTTACATGACTCCATATGGGGTTTCGACCCACAGTTTAAGAGGCTTTGCTCTAGGACAGAGGTGTCAAACACCCATCAGAAATCCCCCAAATAAAAACACAATGCAACAGTAACATTACATTTTAAAACTAGTCAGTATGTAGGTTGTAGGGATATTATGTATGAATCAGTGATTGCTCTTTCTGTTTAAGTTTGACACTATTGCACTAGGGAAATATACAAAAATTTTAGTTCTTAAAGAGCATGCTTCAATGACTGTTAAAGATATTGTAACAGCTATTGGTGTTAGAAAGTCAAGTATTTCAGGGATCTTTTCAAGCTCACAACAAAACAGGATTAGTCACACTTTAGCTACTATAGTGGCTACTTAAGATTCCAAAATGAGAACATGACTCTAATATTATATATGAATAAAAACAAAATGGATTTTCTTAAATTTAATTTCAAAAAAGTTCATAATCCCTTATCTTGACATGTTTCATTTATTCTATAAGTTTCATTTATCCCTCTATGGAGATTTTTAAATTTCAGAGATATGATCAGTTCAGCAAATCATAAAAATTACTGTTTCCCATTTGGCAATTTCTTTGGATCGGTCAAAGGATTTGAATTTGGGGAAGAAAGATGTAAATATTTTAGAACCTAAATCTTTAGATGCTTTCCAATGAACTGCAGCAGCACCTATAATGAAGGTAATCTGAGAATCTGTGTTGGGTTTTTTTTTTTTTTTTTTTTTTTAGAACAGAACTAATCTGACTCATTCCTTTCCAGGATATGAGAGCACATATACAGACACTTATATACACTCTCACCCCCTCCCACATGCACATACACATACTCAAGCACACATACACATACCCATACCTGATCCACTCAATTGAGTTTCAATTTAACTTGCCCTGAACCTGGAACAATAGACACCTGTTTCAAAAACAAAAACAAAAACAAAACACAACCATATTTCAGATTAACACAAATGTAATAAAGCCCTGTGTCACACCCTGGTACTACACTTGGCTATTAATACCCTGATGTTCCAGGAAGTTAACTTCAGTTGCAGAAATGATTCATTGACATCTCTGAAAATAGAATATTAATTTAACCTTTCCTGATCTTAAGAACAATTATCCTTCTTCTGAAAAAGAACTTCAGTGACCACATTTTCAAGCAAAATACAAACTGTTTTTAGTAAAAAATATCCATTTAAAGCAGCTAATTAAAAAGCTATTTAATCAATTACACTGGGTAACAGGATCATAAAATCGTTAGGAAGATGGAGCAGTAAGTTGAATGTAAACACAAAGCCCTGAAGCAGGATGGTCAGGCTTTAGGGCCATCAGATAAAGGAAGGCTCCCAATTCTGTCACATCCTGTAAGTTCCAAGTTTTGGCTTTTTTTTTTTTTTTGGTCAATAGTGTCTGACTATAAAGAACACAGGAGTAAAGGAAATACCCAATGTCCTTGGAATTAAAACCTTGCTTATAAATTGACTAAATTTTTCTGTATTAAAAAAGATAGGTGCGAATTTTAGTATACTTGCCATATAATAGGTAACCATTAGCCAGTAGAGCGACAGGAATTTATTTGAATATTTACCAGTCAATTGGACATGGCAAGTTTCTTTTAACATAACATGCCATTTATGTGTAGGGCATTGTGATAGGTCCAGGGATTCAAAAATAAAACAACATAGGCCTTACATTCAATAAGTTTTCAACCAAATGGGTAAATAAGACATATACATAAGTATGATACAAGATAGACAAAGATCCATCAGAACTGTGAAAAGGGAGAAATTACTTTCAGGTGAAGGGAAATACTGAAGACTTCTTAAATAAGGTCTAATTAAATAGTCTAATGCTTCCAAGGCATGGAAGTTATGAGGCAAAATTAAAGAACTGTTAGCACTACAGACTGGTTAAAACATAAAATTCAAGAAGGGAATAATCCAAGATAAATCTGGGAAAACAGACCATCAGTGCTAGGCTTGAGAGTTCAGATTTTTATGTAATAGGTAATGGGGAGCCACTCAAATTTTTGAAGCATGAAGATGATATGATCAGACTATACATTATTGCAGCAGAGGAGAACTTTCTTAGGTTAGAGGTGATGAAGGCAGAGGATGGTGACAAGATGAATAAAGAAGAATGGACACATTGTAGAGACAGAAGGTGGCTGGGATTATACTAGCCACTATGGAGAAGAAAACCCAAATGGGATCATGATTGAAAATGACTGAACAACAGGAGCCTCTTTGGCAGTCTGGTGAAACCTTTAGATCTCTTCTTAAAATAATGTTTTTAAATTCATGAAATAAAATATAAACATTACAAATGAGACCAACAACATTGAAATAAAATTATCTTGAATTTTTTTGAAAATTTTTGAAATTATTGAAATATTGAAAATATTGAAATATTAAGGAGTCCTCCACTTGTTTTATGGTATAAACCATAAATGCCCTTGATGTATGGGAGATGAATTAAGAACCCCTGGTAAGTGATAGGCACCAGAAAAGATAAGGGGGAAAGTACTGGTCTCAATTTCTTTTCACCTTTTCCAATAAGGGTTGAGTATCAGAGAAGTGTACATCAGTAAATGGTGTGTTTACCCTTCAAAACTCTCCCAGTAAGTTCAGGAGAAGGGTGAAGGATGAACAAATGAATGAAAAAAAAAACATTTATTAAGTGCTTATGATATATAAAGCATACTGCTGAGCATCAGAGATACAGATAGAAATATAAAACAGTCCCTATGCTCTTAAGGATTTCACATTCAAATTGGGGTCAAATGTTTCAATTGTCAGATTATGGGGTCCTTATGGTCCTTAGCGGAGAGCAGGAAATGCATCTTTTTAAAAGTTATTTCCATTGATAAACCATATCTATTTCTGTGGTGAACTATTTGACGGTGCCAAGGATTTTGGTGGTGAGAATTTTCTTTTCTGGTGTTTCAGTTGCTGGGGCTACAGCAGGCATAAAAATAGTCATCAGGCTACATCTAAAACAAGGGGCTGTTTCCTGGTATCATGATTGTGGATGTAAGGCAAGAAGTGGGATAAGGGGTAATGAAGGAGCTACAACTTCCAGGGGTCTTGGGCTTACCTGTCCAAGTGGTGGCAGGTAGGAAGCAGTCATAACATCTGAAGGACAAGGAATAAAAGGAGGGAGGGTGGAGCCACAGAAATACCAGTTCTTATCTGCTAGAGGTTATTTTATTTTATTTTTTTTTGTCCATTCTCAAAGAGAGGGTGGCAATAATATGACATGCAAGTGAATTGGCTTTAAGTGAGGGGTGGCTATGCAAAATAACAAGTCTCACTTTCTCCTAGATGACCTTTGAGATCTCCACTAGCTTTAGATAATATGA
The DNA here is from genome assembly GCA_023553655.1 of Myrmecobius fasciatus. Lineage (NCBI taxonomy): Eukaryota > Metazoa > Chordata > Mammalia > Dasyuromorphia > Myrmecobiidae > Myrmecobius > Myrmecobius fasciatus. The sequence continues at coordinate 97,818 of JAJPUD010001141.1, forward strand.
TTCTGTAGTCCTATGATCTCTTTCTCAATTTTTTGTATTATTTTGAATTTACTCATATATGTATATATTGTTTCCACAATATAAGGAAAGCTACTTGAGGTCAGAAATATTTCATTTTGTTTTTGTATCTCCAGATATTAGTAAAATATCTGGCACAGAACAGGAATTTAACAAGTGCTTGGGAATTGATTGATTATCTCAGATTTCTACTCTTTTGCCCAATCCCAACCCAAGCATGAATATACTATCAAGACATAGCAGTCCCTCACAACATTACAAGTTGTAATGAGCCTTTAAAAAATTCATCTCAGTCAAATATCATAAAAAAACTTATGGCAGGTAGCATAATATTTGCTTCAGATGGTGCTTGTGACTTGTGGCTGGAGGCATGGGGGCTACAGAAAACTTGGGAGTGACGGCAACATTGCAGTGGGAAAAAATTTGTGGAAGTTCACTATTAGAAATATTTCTTCTTGCAAATTATGTGCTAATATATTGTATTATATATTACATATATTATAATATAATATTAAACTGTTGTTTCTATATTACTGAAGGATTATTGTTCTCAGTGCCCTTAAAATTATGGCATTCTGGCAAAGTCTTCATCACCCTCCATTTTAACAATAACTCTATTTACATCCACAGATTCCTATAAACCTGAAGCTAAGAAAACCAAAAAGAGGCAAAGATTCCTCAAAATTTCATTGAGTCACCCCAAGTTCCTTTAGACCCTGGACAGGTGCATGATAACTCATTTGCATGACAGAGTTAGGGTCATTGATTTGTGTCTGGGGCTCTGTTCTCTAATCAGATGAGATGAACTCTACTGCCAGGCATTTAGCATTTTTCTGAGTCTTAAGTTTAGATGTTCAGTATAGTACACCCCTCGCTCACACACAGCACAAGTCTTCGATTTTTAAAGGGATTGGCTCATTTGATGACCCTTATCAATATTTGAAGCCCTGAAAACTCAGAAACACACACATAAAACAGAAGCACCTTCAGGCTGCAAATCGAGCTGAAGAAAATCAACCCTTCTGTTCAGTGCATAACACAGCACAATTAACTTGGCCCACTAAGGTAGTTTCTTAGCTCCTATTGCAGTATTTTAAAGGCTCCTGGAAACAGATTGATTTGCAGGTTTTTTTTTTTTTTTTTTTTTTTTTTTGAGAGAGAGAGATAAGGTCAGTGAATAGGAAGAGAAAAAAGAAGAGAAGTAGCTACAATTGGAAAGTGAACTAAGTACAAAGAGTTTTTTTTCATAATTATATCTTCATATTTAAAAACATCATTGACTCATTTTCAGAGGAATTGTAACAGCAGTGAGAGACAGAGGTTAATGGCCAGCTAGGGTATTTTGGGAGGGATTTGGGAACAGGAACATCAAATTGAGGAAGTAGTTGGTTTATATTATGGGATGAAAGGTGAGAAAAGGTACAATAGAGGTAGACGGGGATGCTTGAGAGGGTGAGAACAGAAGTCTATGGTCCAGTCACGAGCATTTTAGTTAGGAAGAACATGAATGGTATCTGGGAAAAATGGAGATGGTCTTGTCTGTACATAAGTAGATCCTTGAAAAGTTGGCTTTTGATATGTTAGACTGGACATTCCTGCCCTATATTTAAACTGGTTTTTCACTGATAGGGATGGATTTGTACATAGCACAGGATCTTAGATTTAAAGCTGGAAGGGATCTCAGAAGACATTCTTACGGTACTCCTTTATTTTACAGATGAGAAAAATAGAGATCCAGAAACGTTGTTAGTTTATTCAGTCAACCAACATTTATTAAGCCTTTAGTTACTAGGGCAACCAGGTGATAGTGAATAGAAATCTGAGCCCAGAGCCAGAAAGATCTGAATTTAGATGTGGATTCAGACACTTTCTAGCTGTTTGATTCTGGGTAAGTCACTTAACTACTCTTTGCCTCAGTTTTCTTATTTGCAAAAAATGGGAATAATAACACATGCAATACTTATCTACCTAGAACCTACCTTTGAAGTCAAGTCTTTGGTCTCCCTTGTATCATCCACTCTGTCTCATCTAGCATTTCTCTGGTCAAAGATGCTTATTTTCAAGATAGTAGTCCGCAGTTGAAAGCAGAAGGAATGTTTGTGGCCTCTGACCAGAAGAAAGTTAAAAGACTCAAAGGGAAAGCAAGTCTATAGATTTGCTCTGTGCTATGCCTATGGTTTCCAAAGGGTGGGGAAAGAGATCATGAGACCCCAGAAAACTGGTAAGGATACATAATGAAAAGCAGGGCCAGGCCTCCTTCCTTCCTTTCTCTACCACAGATAATTTTTGTTTTTTCGTGTTGGTTCCTTTTCTTCCTCTCTACAAGGGCCAGTGCAAAACAACAACAACCACTACTACCTTATATATATATATATCACTTACTATGTTCTGGGAGCCGTGCTAAATGTTTTGCAATTATTATCTCATCTTATTCTCACAACAACTCTGGGAGGTAGGTGACTCCCGAAAATCATTTAAGTTCTGTTTACTATTCTGTTCATTTTCCTCATCAGTAAGGTGGGAATAATAATAGCATCTATCTCCCAGATTGTTGTGAAGATCAAATGAGATAATAATTGTAAAGCACTTAGAACAGTATCTGGATAGAAAGCATAATATGATATTATTAAGGGAGTTGAAAATATGTTAATAATAATGTTATATATCACATGATTTTTTTCAGGTTTTAAAAATATTTTAAAAATATTTATTTTTTCTAGTTATGTGTAAAACAAAATTTTTTTTAGTTATACATGGACATTTTTAAACATATTTTAAATGAATCATATTGGGAGAGAAAACTTAGAACAAAAGGGAAAAATCACAAGAAAAAAGACATTGAAAAAATGGTAAAAATAATATGCATTGATCCACATTCAGCCTCTATAGTTCTCTCTCTGTATGGGGATAGGGTTTTTCTTCTAAAGTTTATTGGAATTGTCTTAGATCACTGAACTGCTGAGAAGAACCAAGTCTATCATATTTGATTATTACACAATCCTGCTGCTGCTTTGTACAATGTTTTCCTGGTCCTGTTTACTTCACTCAGCATCAGTTCATGTAAATCTTTTCAGGCCTTTCTAAAATCAGCCAGTTTTTTATTTTATTTTTTATAAATACTTTCATTCCATTACTTTCATATATCATAACTTATTCGGCCATTCCCGAATTGATAGACATCTACTCAGTTTCCAATTCTTTGCCACCACAAAAGGGCTGCTACAAACATTTTTACACGTGAGTCCTTTTCCCTTTTTTATGATTTCTTTGGAATTCTGACCCAGTAGTAAAACATGTATCTTTTAAAAATATGTAATTAGAGTAAAAGACATAGCCTGTGGGATCTATGTGCTTAGGTCTGGTCTAATGACATAGTGTCCACCCTCATGTAGGAAAATGGTTAGACCCCTGTTTTCTGCACTCCATACTTATGGATAAGATATATGTGATGTTTTTCTCACAAATATGCTGTGAAGTAGATAACATAACCATTATTCCCATTTTCTTGATAGAGAAGTTTAGAAAAGTAATATGTCTAACTTAAAGCCCAGCTGCCCAAGGTTGGACAGAGTTCAGACCTGGTCTCAGATACTTACTAGTTGTATCTAGTAGTAGTAGTCTGGACAAGCTAGTTAACCCTATTTGCCTCAGTTTCCTCATTTGTAAAGTGAGGTGAAAGAATGGCAAACCTCTCCAGTGTCTTTGTCAAGAAAATGGGGTCACAAAGAGTCAGACGTGATTAAAACAATGAACAACAACATAAGCCAAAGCTTACAACGTTAGTAAGAATTGGGAGCAGTAGCCAGATTCTCTTGCTTTAAGGTCACTGTGCTTTCCTCCACAACATACTTTCTTGCATAATAACTAAGTTTTATACTTCTACCCAACTCTGTGGAATAGTTTGTTTAAGTATCTTTTTCCCCTCTATTTTATAGATGAGAAAATTGAGAAGTTGCATAACTTGCCCAGGATCACATATCTAGTAAGTGTAGAAATGAATGAAAGCTTATTGATATTGAGTCCAGGACTCTTATCACTACCCCAAACTGTCTTTGCTTGTATATGCTCTATTCATGCCTCCAGTCAGCAAGTCTATAGATACTTATTAAATGCCTACTATGTGTTAGGCACTGCGAATGCAAAAAAAAAAGGCAGAACATAGTCCCTGTTCTCAAGATGTTCACAGAGTGAGCTCAGCTGGTACAACTGAAAGAGGCAGCTGCAGGCTGGATCTGGGCTCAAGTCTGACCATTGCTTCCTACTCCAATTCTGGTGCATTCAGAATATGGGCAGTGGAACAGAATGGGCTGTGACCCAGGAATATCTGCCAATATCACCTAGTAGAGGCCACCTAAATCACAACAGTGACAATGCTAAAAAACCCTGTCCTAGCCCTCTTCTTCCACCTATGGATCTTGCAATTCCCTATTCTCTCAATCAAATTGTTTCCTCCATCTTTAAAATACTCCCACCACTCTGTTCCCTAGACTCATACCACTCATTCTTATATGGGCTCTGTCCTTTACTATGAATGTGTCATTTTGATCCCATATCCACCAATCACCTCTGACCTTTCCTTTGCTTAATTACTTTCTACGTGCCTAATAGTTATTTGCATGCATGCCTTATTCTTCCCCTAAAGACTTACAAACTCTTTAGTATCACAGCATCATAGGTTTAAAGCTAGAAGGGACCTTAGGGGCCATCAATTCCAACCTATTCATTTTATAAATGAGGAAAACTAAGGCACAGAAAGGTAGGGAGTTTGACTGCCTTGGACATTTCAAACTAGATTTCTTATGGACATCTAAAATACAGCCTCTTCAAAACTGAACTCATTATCTTTTCTCCCAAACCTGACCCTCTTCCTAATATTTATATAGGTGTTAGGGAACCACCATCTGCCTAGACACTTGGGATCACAACTTAGATATCTTCAATTTCTCACACTCTCTCTTATTATCTTCATCCCATCATATACATTGGTTGCCAAGTCCTCCTGATTTCAGGGCTAGCTCTCTACCTATATGCCAACTGCTGCTCAATTATATAGTATAAGAGAGTAGAAAAACTATTGGTCCCACAACCAATTAATTGTTAGAACTTTTAGAACATTTTTCATATGTTTCTTCACTCAATCAAACCACAACTGCTTTCGTTTAGGCTCTCACCTGTACTATTGCTGAAACCTCCTAATTAGACTTCTAGCATCTTTCTTTTCCATTCCATTTTCCATATAAGTGCCAAACTGATATTCCTTAATCACAGATCTACCAATGTCACTGATTTGCTCAAGAATCATCAATCTTTCCCTATTACCTCTGAATTAAAATGGAAACTTCTTGCTTTAAAACTTAAAGCCCTTTAGGATCCAGCCTGCTTTTCCAGAATTACTGCACAGATTCTATATTACAGCCAAAATGGCTTATTTGCTTGTACCCTAACTTAGCATTCCCTCTATCTTTGCCCAGGCTGCCTCTTATATTTCTTAGTATTCCAAGCTTATGTGGTGCCTCCTTGGGAAGCCTTTCCTAATCCCCAGGCCAGTGTTGAGCCACATTATTTTTCAGACCAAAGCTCCCACGTTCAGTTGCCAGGCAGGTTACTAATATCCCTTTACCCTCTCCTAGGTTGGTGCAGCATGCTGTTAGAGCAGCTGAGGCCATGCCAAGAGAACTCTCAGACTTGTTTTTTCCTGTTCAATTAGTTTATAGGAACATGCTGAGAAAACTCACAACCTAAATTCACCAAGCATTTGGAAGGTAATAGTTTGGGAAATCAGTGATGAGAATACTCACTGCTTGAATTCACTAAGTGTTTGGGAAGGGGCAGTGGTCATGCAGTGGAGAAGGTATCAGATCTGGACTGAGGAAGCTTCCTTTTCATGAGTTCAAATCCAGCCTCAGACACTTACTAGCTATGTGACCCTAAGAAAATCATTTAATCCTGTTGATTTCAGTGTCCTCATCTGGGAAATGAGAAGGAAATGGCAAATCACTACAGTATCTTTACCCTAATGGGGTAAAAAAAGTAAGACATCACTAAACAGCAAAAATGTGGGAGTAATAATGTGGGAAATCAGTGATGAGAATATTTACTATATCATCTGCCAGAGGATGATATAGGATTGTCCAGAGGAAAGCATCGATTTACTAGGATGTGAATCCTAAAAGATCTAGAAAACTAAATGGAATAGTGGGTGCCACAAGATAGTAATATCTTGTGCCTTAAAGTAAGTTAAAAACAGGAGTTTTCTTTAATAGTTAAAAGTGGGCCTGATATGTTCCCGCATTCCAACAAAATGAAATTTGTATGGAGGTGGTTTGATGTCACAAAATAACCTGTTCAATGACTGGTTGAGTTTTGTCCACATTTGGTTGTCTGTTGATTTCAGAAGTCTGGCTTTTATCCTGTTTCCTCTGTCTCCTGTTCCATATGGATTTTGGCTTCTTCTTTTCCCCTTGTCTTGTTTCAACCTGGCTCATGTTATAGTTTCCACTTCTGCCTATTCCCTTGGCTTTTGCACAGCCTGGCTCACTCCATTGTCAAGACCTCTTGATGCCAGGAAGGCAATTTATTCTTCCTCTATCCAATGGCTCTCTACTTTTTGGTGTCATGAATCTCGTTGGTGGTCTGGGGAAGCCTATGGACCTCTATTCAAACAACAATTTTAAATGAATGAAATCAAATATATAGGATAAAAAGGGAAACTAATTATATTTGAAAGGTAGTTATCAAAATAAATACTAAAAAACAAAATAAAGGATCCTAGGTTAAGAACCCTTGCTATAGAACCTAGAATGTCTATTTTGCTTCCCTCCCTCAGCTCTCAAATGTAGCTCCTAATTGTTAATCCCTCTTCTCTTGCCACAATAGGAAGGGATTTTTGATAGCACTTAAATAATGCCTTACGTATATTCAGTGACTACAGTTATTCAGCTCTACAATTGTTGTTGGGGGAAGCTCTTTGCGGAACTTGACCATGCTTGCACTTGTCAACAGTTTGTAACATCTGTGATGTAAGGCCAAGTTTTGCATTTACCCAATCATGCACTGAGAGGTATTCCAAGTTAAGTGCTCTCTGCTGAAAATTTCTCTTGTCCCTGGAATTTTCCAGTGGTTCCCCAAAACCATGGTGAAATAATTTGCTGATATCCTGATAATGAGAGTAAAAAAAATTAAAGAATTTCATCATTGATGGGACCTCAGCTGTCTCCTAGTTTAACCTATAAATGAAAAGCAATCCCCTCTATATGATCCCTGACAGGCCATTTAGCCTCTATTTGAGACCTCAATTGGGAAATTATTATCTCCTGACATAACCCAGTCTACTTTTGAAGAGCTCTAATTGTTAGGAAGTTTTTCCTGACCTAAAGCCAAAATCTGCCTCTTGGCAACTTCTGCTCTTTGCTCCTGCTTCTCCATACCAAAAAAACCCCTGTAATTCCTCTTCCACATTATAATCCTTCTAAAAATTAGAGACAGCTCTCGTTTCTTCCCCTAAGACTTCTTTTCTCCAGGGAATACCTCTCCAGTTCCTTCAATTAATCATCATATGGCATGATTTCCAGTTCTTTTACAAGCCTTGCTACTTGCTTTGGATACTACTACTGTGTTGTTCAGCCTTCATTTTCAAAGAGGACCAGTGACTTCACAGGTGATATTTTGACTTGTGCTTGAATAGATTTAAGCAAGAAAGAAAGGCACAAAGTTGTCAGCTTTATTGTCTCTTCTAGTCATTGAAAAAAAAAGCCAGGATGATTGGTGATGGCCCAGGATGCAGTGGATGATCATGGCATCTTCAGTGTCTGATCAAGCTCTAAACAGTCCATAGCATTTGCTTCAACCACCTTCATAGTCATTGGAACAAATTGTTCTGATCTGACCATTCTTCCAGGGGGAGTTTTCACATGGTTGGGATAGAAAAACTCCTAATTCACCAGTAGGTTTGAGCTGTGTTGGTTATCTTTAATCTGGTTTAGTCCTTTTGGCAAGACCAGCTGTGGCCATTGTGTATACTATAGACTCTTGGAACTACAGGTGAGAGTTGGGTGACAGATGGACACCAAAGATGGATGAGCAGCCTTGAAAAATGATTCAGTGTCCTTCACATGGAAGATGGTAGTCCTCCCTGAAAACCCCATGCAGCCCAAACACTACCTTTATTATCATAGTATCATAGATTTAGAACTAGGAAGAATCTTAGATGTCATATAGGGTAACCCCCTTATTTTACAGAGGAGCAAACTGAGGCCCAGCAAGGTTAAATGATTTAGCCAAAATCACACAAAGAGTTAGTTAACATCCTTCCCCAAATCTGGTGCCCAGATCTGAATATACTTCTCCAGATATAGTTTGAGTATATATTTGTACCCTTACCTTCTTCACTCCTGACTCCAAAGTTTACTTAATATAGCCTAATACTGCAGTAGCTTTTTGGCAGCTCTATCATGTTGACTCATATTGAGCCTTCAGTCCATCTAATCCAAATCTTTGGGATAATGCAAGAATGTGAATTCTGAACTGGCTAAATGACTGTTGTGGGAAAATACACTAATCTCCCTTCCTCACTAAGCAAGTTAGGCTAGTTTTCCTTAAAAGGTATTGAAACTTCCATTGAAATCTCATTGTCTCAAGGGACTAGGTTTGGGAAAGAAAGAAAGAAAAAGGGGAAAAGGAGGGAGCAAAGGAAGGAGGGAGGAAGGAAGAAAAGAAGGGAGGAAGGAAGGAAGGGAAGAAAGGGGAGGAAGGAAGGAAGGAAAGAAAGGGAAGGAAGGAAAGGAGAGAGAGAGAGAAAGAGAGAGAGAGAGAGAGAGAGAGAAAGAGAGAGAGAGAGAGAGAGAGAGAGAGAGAGAGAGAGAGAGAGAGAGAGAGAGAGAGAGAGGAAGGGAAGGAAGAAAGAAGGGAGGGGGAGAGAGAGAGAGGGAGAAGGAAACCAAACTTCTTGGTCTTTTAGATAAAAAAAGCCAAGACATTTAGGAGCTGGAGTCCTTCTGCAAGGCTGTGGATCATAGATCATAAATAACACAGGAAAACTGCTGAATTGCATCAACATTTTATCCAGGATAAAGATCTTTTCCTTGCTCTAGGTATGTCTCCCTTTCTCTTCCCTCCCTCCATCTTTTCCTCTCCTCTCTCCTCTCTCCTTTCTTTTTTTCCTCTTTCTTTCTTTTTTCTTTCTCTCTTTCCTTCTGTTTTTTTGTTCTTTTTTCTTTCTTTTTCTCTCCTTCCTTCTTCCTTCTGTCTTTCTTTCCTCTCTCTCTCTTTTACATTTTGATGTAAATTTAAATGACATGCTTCTCAAACTTTCAGGGACCTCAAAGTAGAGGGAAATGAAATCTGAAAAAGATCTTGATAGAACTCAATGGAATTAATCTATTTATTTATTTAAAAATTTTTAATTTTTTTTTAATTTTTAATTTTTTATTAATACTTTTTATTTGCAAAACATATGTATGGGTAATTCTTCAACATTAACCCTTACAAAGCTTTCTGTTATAAATTTTTCCCCCCTACTCCCCACCCCTCCCCTAGATGGCAGGATATCCAATACATGTTAATTATGTTGAAATACTTAAGAAATATTTCCACACATCATTTTTGTGCAGGAGAAATCATATCTACAAGAAAGAATAATTAGATAAAGGAAATACAATGCAAGCAAACATCAATAGAGAGCATGAAAATGATATGTTGTGGTCCACATTTCACATCCCTCTCTCTAGGTGTATATGGCTTTCTTCACTGAACAATTGGAACTGGTTTGAAGCATTTCATTATTGAAGAGAGTCATGTCCATCAGAACTGATCATATAGTATTGTTGTTGCTGTGTATGATGATCTCCTGGTTCTGCTCACTTCACTCAGCATCAGTTCATGCAAGTCTTTCCAGGCCTCTCTGAAATCGTCCTGCTCACAGAACAATAATGGAATTAATCTATTTAGATGTAATTCAATAGAAATATATGTAAGGAGCTATTCTTAGGTTTAAAAAAATCTTGACAAGTCCACGAAAGGGGAGGCTTGGCTATGAAGCAATTCATCTGACAGAAATCTGGGAATATTAGTGGGCCCTAAGCTTAACAATGCGACTTAGAAGCCAAAAAAAAAATTAATGGCTTAATCTGCATGGTGACCAGAACAAGGGAGGTGATAGTTCTGAGTTGTTCTTGCCGGGTCATATCACAAATGGAATAATGTGCTCAGTTCTGTGTACTTTGTTTCAGGAAAAGCATTGCCAGCTTCCTTTCGGGGCAGCCAGATGACAGAGAGAATAGTCCTGAAGTCCTGAAGTCAGGAAGACTCATGTTTGTCAGTTCAAATTTTGCTTTAGGCCTGTGACCTAAGTCCCTGTGACCCTAAGTAAGTCCCTTAACCCTGTCTGCCTCAGTTTCTTCTTCTGTCAAATAAGCTGAAGAAGGAAATGGCAAAGCACTCCATCTTTGCCAGGAAAACCCCAAATAAGATTACAGAAAATCAAACATTACTGAAATGACTGAAGATCAAGTGTCCAATTACAGAGTGTTCAAAGGAGGATACTGCAGACCATGAGATATGAGGATCAGTAAGTAGAAGGAACTGACTGTTTAACCAGGAAAAAAGAAACGTTACATGAAGAAATGAAAGTGAGAACAAAAGTGATTATACACACACAGACACATACACTATAATAGCTATAGTTACCAAAAGACAGATTCAATCAGTCATTAGATCATGTCAAGATATTTTTTTGGGGGAGAGAGAAGGATTCTAATTCTGTGCTCCAATATTTTTCCCAACACTGGGTCATCTGTAAATGGTAAGCATTCCATTTATGCTTTCTTCCAAGACATTTCTAAAAAATATCGAATGGAACAAGGCCAAGGGTAGATTTCCTAGAATATCCCAATTAAAAATCTCCTCCAGGTTGATATACAGCTATCATTCTCCACTAATCCACCTAATTATCCTATCTCAATTGATCACTTGAACATCACATTTTGTTGTTGCTGTGTACAATGTTCTTTTGGTTCTACTCCACATCAGTTCATTTAAGTCTCTCCAATTCTTTCTAAAATTACCCTGCTGATAATTTCTTATAGAACAATAATATTCCATAACATTCATATACCATATTTTATTCAGCCACTCTCCAATTGATGGGCATCCCTTCAGTTTCCAGTTTCTAGCCACTACAAAAAGGGCTGCCACAAACATTCTTGCACATGTGGGTCCCTTTCCCTCCTCTAAGATCTCTTTGGGATATAAGCCCAATAGAAACACTGCCGGGTCAAAGGGTATGCACAGTTTGATAATTTTTTGAGCATAGTTCCAGATTGCTCTCCAAAATGGTTGGATCCGTTCACAGTTTTACCAACAATGTATTAGTGTCCCAGCTTTCCCACATCCCCTCCAACATTCGTCATTATCTTTTCCTATCATTTTAGCCAGTCTGACAGGTGTGTAGTGGTACCTCAGAGTTGTCTTAATTTGCATTTCTTGACTTTTCCTGTTGAATTAATCATCTATTTATTATGTGACAGGCACCATGCTGGTGTTGGGGATGTAAAGACAAAAATATAAACTTTTTTTTGGATTTTGGTTTTGTCCTGCAATTCCTGAAAATTAATATGCATGCCATTTTTGCTTTCATCCAAAGGACTAATTAAATAGTATTTTTTTTTGGCCTGGAATCAAGGTTAATGGCTCTGCTCTATAGTTTGAGGAATTTGTTTCCTCACCATTCTCTTTTTGAAATTTGGGACAATTTTCATCCCTCTCTGTATTGTAGAATATTTACAATTTCTTAAGATCATATATCCATATTTTTTTTAGCACTCTGAGATACAGAATATTTATTTTTTTAATTTTTTTATTAAAGATTTTTATTTATAGAACATATGAGTAATTTTTCAACACTGACCTTTGCAAAACTCAAAATGAATTTATTAATAAATTATTATTAAACATCTACTCTGTACCAGCTCCTATGCTAAGTGCTAGGGATACAAAAAGAGGCAAATGACAGCCCCTACCCCCAAGGAGCTTATGATCTTTTTTTTTTAATTTTTTTTTGATACAGAATATTTAGGACAGAGGCCTTAAACTAATTGAGCACAATTTGGGGTTCTCCTATCATCTCCTCAGGTATGTTGTATTCTAATTCCCCACTGGTCATTCTTGTTTTTCCCTTCTGAAAATTGTTTACAAGATCATAGATTTAAAGTCTGAAGCCTTAGACACAATTGAATACATTCCCTCATTTTGCAGAGAGAAAGTTGAGGCCCAGTAAACCCCAGTGTTACACACCCAGTGTCCAAAGGAGTATTGTAATTCAGCTCCATACTGACTCTTAGTTGCTTAAAACATAAACAAAATAACAATTTGTCAGTTTTGTTTTCACCTTGTCATCTATTATTTTCATACAACCCAGACTAAGCACTGGTAGGATCTTGCTTGAAACATAACTTTAAAAAGAGTCCTTCTTATTGTCCTTAACAATTATCATCAGCTTATTATTCTTAGTGTTTTGGACTCTCTCCTTATGGGTTTGAGTCATGCTTTGGCATTCATTCTCATACTCCTTCCCTAGTTTCCATTTCATGTGTATCTCTAAAAAAAATTCTAAGTTGGATTTTAAAAAAAAACATACATAAAAGCACAGAAAGAAATATAGAAGGGGATACAATAAAGAGGGGAGTTGTAAAATGCCAAATTTAATGGTTTTGTATAATGCTAAATTTAACAGGCCCCTTAAAAAATCAGAATTTATGTAACAAATCCACAGTTTCACACACAATCCTAATATTCTTGTTTCTTAAGTTAGTAATTAAAAGTAAAAAATGCAAGTGCTTGAAGAATTCCTTTTGTGCCTGCATCATTCTCTTTCATGGCTCTCCCATTTCTTCCTCATTAGAATCACTCATATTTTCTTATTAGAATTTGTTCTTAAGAGCATCCCATCCCATACTAATACATTGTTGGTGTGACCATTTTGGAGAACAATTGGGAATTATGCAAATCACATCCTTTGAACCAGAGATTCTACTACTGGACTTATACCCTTCAAAGAAAAAAAGTCCCCATATGCTCCAAAATATTTATAGCAGCCTTTTTTGGTGATAACTAAGAAATTAAAACAAAGTAGATGCCCATCAACTATGGAATAACTAAATAAATTGTGTGGAAAAGCACTGTGCTTTAAGAAATGATGTGGATTATGAATACAGAGAAAGGTAAAGATCTATATGAACTGATGCAGAGTGAAGTGAGCAGAGTCAAAAAAATGATATGTACAGTAAAGCAATGTAGATGGAAGAACAATGGCATACCAAATGACACAAAAAAACCCCAAAGTAAATGTAACAAAATTATTAAGATCAAGTGGTACTCTGATGAAGAAGTAAGAAAAGATATCCCCAACCCATCCCATTGAGAAGGTAGGAGGACGCAAGTGTATATTACACTTATTTTAGACTTTGTTGATGTATTAGTAAATTGTGCTGACTTTTTTTCTCTCTAAAAATACTATCTGTCATGGGATGGCTCTTTAGGAAGACTAGTGTAAGGTATAAGTGAGAGATTATGGTAGTGTAAGAAATAGAAAATATGAATAAAGTTTTTAAACAGAGCATCTTATTCATTTGGAAGAACTTTTCTTATTGAATTTTAAAGACTAACATCCAGCCTCTTCTTGGTCTTACCTTTTTGGAATTTATTAGCAAAATTATTCCAGGAAGTGCTACATTTTCTTGATAACATCAGGCATCCAACTGAAAAAAAATGAAACTGAGAAATCGGAATTTCCAGTGTTGTCTTTAAATTGCTGTAACGTTGTTGGTCTCCTCACCCAAGATAAGAGTTATGCAATCCATAAAATACCTACTTCAAAGAAGAAACAGGAGCATCAAGCCTTTTTGGGATTGCTTAATTTTTGTTCAATTTCTTCTACAGAAATGGCAAAGGATAATTTGTATAGCACAGTAGACAGGGGACTGGATCCTGAGCCCACATTTTATCTTTGCTCCTCTTTTGCTGGTTCATATCCAAACATATATAGTACTATGACCCTGTTTTACTTCCTTATTAGTTGTTATTAATGTTCAGTTCATTTTGAATCCCTGTAGGTGTGTGGGGCTACTATTCTGGGGTTGGCTTGGAGTAGTTTGGCAACAATAACAGAACATCATGTCAACTTTGAAAGTTACATTTTGAACTTATGATATGTTTTAAAAGAAAAGCAAATATTACATGATAAAGATTCACAATTTCATGTTCTTTTTCTGTTCTGCTCTGCTTTATGGAAACTCCTATCTTATTTGGTGTTTAAATTCAGAATAAAAAGAAAAATAAAATAACTACCATGTATGTGTCTGTTCACTTATACCTGACACATCATTTGCCCAAAGGTCTTACAACACTTCTTTTTAATTATCTTTTATTTTTTTCAAATAATAGCTTTTTATTTTCAAAATATCTGCAAAGATAGTTTTCAACATTTACCCTTGCAAAACCTTGTGACAACACTTAATTTTTTTAAAGTTAACTTTTCCCTTATATTTTCAGGAGAAAAATAAAGTAAAGATGAGGGGAAAAGAAAGAGAGGACTCTGTCTATTGGTCATATAAAGCAGCTAAGTTCCTTCTTATCCATTTGGAAATGTATTTGAATTTTTTTAAAGATAAAGGAAAAAAATACTTTGTTCAGAGAAGAAAGCAAAAGCCCATTGTAGATAGACAGCATTTCCTAGCTAAGCAGCTCAATGCAAGTTGTAAGAAAGATCTTAATCTTTATTCCAACTTAGATGCAACTTGCAATGTTTGAGCAAGAAGCTTATTAGGTTACCAACACACAGCATAGGTAAGTAACCTCGACAAGGTCTGTCACAGGAGATCCAGGCTGCTATCCCAGCCTCAACTGTATGATCAAAAAGAACAGTCAGAGCGTGGATGAAATGAATCCCGACATGACAAATGCATTTTTGAGTTACTTGTGAAACATTCATGTTATTGACCTGCTGGGAGCACATCCACAGGGAGGCCAAATCCCCAGGGTTCCATGGATGGGGAGTGGGGGTGGAGGTAGGCAGGGAGGATGCTTTCTCTGCACATATCTCCTCTCATTTAATTTAGAGGACTAAGCCTTTCTTTGAAGCAAGCTGTTTTAACTTGAATTTCAACATGAAATGAATGGATCTTCAGTGGCTTGATCAGGTATATTGTAATACCAGAAAGTACTTTCAAATGGGAAAAAATAATAATAAACCCATAATGGAAAAATGAGCACCTTCCCTAAAGTCCTATCAGTTATTACTAGATATGTTACAGAAATTGAGCTCCAAGTGCCTTTTCACAGAAGAGGAGGCTGTTTCCTCTTTTCTAATTGCTAGACTAGGAGCCATTTGTCTTCTGTGCATTAGAGTTGCTCGGCCCCTTTCTTACTTTGCTTGAAGTTTCATCGAGGCAATATGCTTAATCAATGTTTGGCAATGTTTATGGTCTAATGCTTGCTGACAGCAGGTGCAGGAAAAGTAAATCCCCATCTGCATAAAAATCTTCCTTAAATTCACCAGCCCACTGTTTTGCTGTAATTTTAGGAGACAGGTGATTTTTCATGGTACCTTTCTAAGTTACCTTCCCTCCCCCCTTTCCCCTCTTTCATCCCCCCTATAGCTGGCTCTATTTTCCTACCTGCTGTTCTCAAAAGTTATGGCCTTATTTGTAGCAACCTCCAAGATTTGCTCCTTCTAGTTTATTTATCTGGCTTGTTGATGAAGTCTCCCTAGTGCCTGGTCTTGACATGCTGGTCTTGGAAATTGACTTCATCCCTTAGTAATTTAGGAGCTATTGCTGCCATGTCAGTTAAGGGGGAGGTAAGGAGGGGGGCTGGTTTGGAGAGAATCCTTTTTAGATGTGGGCAGAGATCCCCAAATCACTTCTCTGGCCCAAAGGATCTATATTCAATTCAATACAATGAAAGGGGATTTCGCTGCAGGAATTCCATTAACCTTAATGAGAGTCACATGGCTAATTACCCATAGACCTCACTGGAAATGTGCCTCTAACTACAGCCTCATCATCATCATTATCTATTTACTGAGGCACTCAAGGTGGCTCACCTCTCTGCTCCCCATTAGGGATGATACTGCATCATCTTCCAGAAAGACTCTCCTTCCCCCACCCCATCCCCATTTTCATCTTTGGAGTTCATTTGGATGCAGCTCGCTCAGTCTTGTCTGATTCTTTGTGATCCTATTTGGGATTTTCCTGGCAATGATACTGGAGTGGTTTGCCATTTCCTTCTCCAGTTCATTTTACAGATGAGGAAATTGAGACAAACAGGGTTAAGTGACTTGCCCAGGATCACACAATTAGGATATGTCTGAGACCATATTTGAATTCAGGAAGATGAGTCTTCCTAAGTCTAGGGCCAACACTCTATTCATTGTATCACCTAACTCCTTGGACACAAATGAATTCCATTCAAGATAGTTTATTCTTTTTCCATAGCTTAAGGAGACAAGAAACTATACAATGGAGTCAATTTTGTCACTCAAGTTACAGTTTTTGCTAAGTTGATTTGTTTCCATAGTTACCTGAGATTCAGATAAACTTGCTTTCTGGGTAGTGTGTCACTAGCAGATGAAAGAGGGGAAAGTCGTCCAGGCAAGAGAGGGAAAAAGCCAGGGAAGCACCAGCTACTAGGACATGATGCTGTGGTGGATGTCAAGCCCCCTTTTTTAGGGATGCTTATTGAGCTTCAACTAAACCCTCTTGCCTGGATGACTTTCCTCTCTTTCATCTGCTAGTGACCCACTACCCAGAAAGCAGGTTTATCTGAATCTCAGGCAACTATGGAAACAAACCAACTTAGCAAAAACTGTAACTTGAGTGACAAAATTGACTCCATTGTATAGTTTCTTGTCTCCTTAAGCTATGGAAAAAGAATAAACCATCTTGAATGGAATTCAATGCAATTCCTGAAACATTTATTAATTCAGTTAATAAGCTTTCATCAAGTATCTTTCATCAAGAATAATGCATCAAGTGCATTATTCTAAGGATTGGGGACCCATACAAAAAATGGCACAGAATAGCTCTTGCTCTCAAGAAGCTCACAATCTAATGAAGGAGACAGATGCAAATGACTCTGGACCAACAAGGGATAGACTGAATAACTAGGAGGTGGTCAGAGGGAAGGCACTAAGATTATAGAGTTCTGGGTAAAGCTTCTGGTAGAAAGTAGAACTTTAGCTGAGTCTTGAAGGAATGCAGGGAGGCAAAAAGGCAGAGAGAAGAGGGAGGGCATTCCAGATATAAAAGATGGCTATTGAAAATGTTGTATGAGACAGATTTTTTTTTACCAGACCTGTTTTTATTAATATAGGGAAATCCCAATGAGGATCCTCCCTCAATTCAGATCAGTATCTGTTATATAACTCTGAGTCACCCGGAAACTGAGAAATGTAGTGATTTTCCTATGTCCACTGAACCAGAATGATATGGAAGCAGGACTTGAATTCAACTCTCCTTGACTCTGAGGCTTGCTCTCCATCAACTATACCAGAGCTTAAACTTTTTCCATTCATCCCTTTTCGCCTAAGAAATTTTTATGCAACTTTGGGGAATATAGATATATAAAATAGGCATACAAGTCAACAATACTAATAATAAATTATAATTCCAAGATGCCCACATTCAGTTACATGACTTCTATGGGGGGTTGTGACCCATAGTTTAAGAAGTTTTCTACTATACCACAATGTCTTTAAAAACAGGCAAAACAAAATAAAATAAAAACAACCCAAACTGTAAAATATCATGCAAAGTGTGAAAGATTGCTCCTAGATCTGCTTATGACCATGGAATCAATTTAGATTCTGCTTTTGACTAATCACCTACATGATCCTGGGCCAGGTCTTGAACCAGCCAGTGCCCTAAGAAACTTGAAGACTTCCAAACTATAGAGGGGCATTTTTAAGAGGCATTGGTAAAAAGAGCTTCCCCTGTGTACAGATCCAATTTTTAAAAACTGTGTGAGACAGAAATTCTTCAAGGACATGAATACTTGAGGACAAAAAGAAGACATTTTAGAACATGTGCACGGGGGTCACACCAAGCCCACAGCATCTTCACTCTTGTGGATTTGCATACCTCCCACACTTGACTACCCAAAGCCTGTGTAGGGGTCACCTAAACCCTCTTAAGAAGAGATAAGCAAAAATGTGAAAGGGGAATTGAGCTCCTGGCTCAAAGACCAGATAGATATAAAAAGACAAGCTGGGGGAAAAAATTAAACAAAGCCCTGAGAGGCATCTCAAAGCAAGATGCAGAGGAAAGCCATGGTAACTCAAGATCAATTGTGTCAGTAGATCAAAGCCAAGACCTAGTGTGGTGAAGGAAAGCTGGAGGAAGGAGCACAGCAGAGCATTAACTAATATCAAGGGAGTCGTATTCCTATGTTTTGGAATGAAATGAGAAATTCTTCTCCCCTAAGATGATAAGATTAGCTTTGGAGTCAAGATCAACTCAGCCTGGGAAAAACAGATGTCTTTACCTAGCAGTGCCATAGCAAAGACCTGGAAGAAAGAGTACCTTGGCTTTTGTGAGGTGGGGTGGGGAGGAGATTGCAGTGATGTCCATGTATGCTTGTGTATATATCCACAGTTGTTCAATTATTTTGCAGTAGGGTCCACATCTTGGTGATCCCATTTTTTTTAAATAAAATAGTTTTCCATTTCCTTTTCTAGCTCATTTTATAGATGGGGAAACTGAGGCACACAGCATGAAGTATCTTGCCTAGGGTTACACGGCTAGTTCAAAGCAGTTTTGAACTCAGGACAGGTACACCTGGCTCCAGATCTGGTGCTGTATGCACAATGGTGCTACTTACCTGCCCTGAATATACCTACGTGGGATGTCTCAAACGAGGGGAAAACACTGACCATCTCTCTAAGGATTCTTGACTTGAGACGGGGCAGAAGAAAGGGCTCTAACAAAGTTGTCCTTTCTGTTTTCTGAGAAAGAAAGGACTGGACTAGAGTTCTATCAACAGGCTGCCTTAAATGCTGCTGGTCCAGATGGGCTCAGAACCAAAAAAAACAAAAACAAAACACCTCCCTCCAAGTTCCCCCCAAAACAAAGCTGCTTTTCTGGCTGCTATCTCTTAACTGTTACAAGAAAGTTTAAGAGCTGGAAAATGTAAAGGCTCCATTTTGGCCTTGATACTCAGCTGTCCTCCCTGAGTAGGGTCCAGTTCCTTTAGGCCAATTGTCTAATGGGAAGATTTCCACAGCAGCACCACGCTGAGAGGGCCTCTCTGCTTACCTGGCAGATAAGCCCGAAACCTGTTTCTCAATTTTAATTTAGCAGTCTTAACAAATTTATTGTTGGATGGGTATCAGGACTGTGGAGTGATGGGAACAGGAGTGGCAGGAGGGTTTGGCAGAACCAGCTGCACATATTTGGCCGGATTCTATTTAGAGCCCCAAAGAGGGCTAGGGTACGATATGTTGCCAATGCTATCTCTAACTACTGGGGATCTATGTTTTTTGTACACAGACCCTGGAGATGGTGCTACGAATGAACCAGACTCATCCATATGGCATCCATACACCCATCCACCTTTCCTGCATGTGGAGGAGAGGTGACCTGATCGCTGCCTGGAATGGAAATCATTCCCATTAACAAGAGAAAGAATGACACATTCATACAAAGACAAGCCTGGAGCCCACAATTCTGATAAACTTGGCCCACAATAAACTAATCCCCGGTCCCCAGGGAATAGACTGATGTAAACAGAAGAGAAGTATTCAGAAGAACAAATGTGATCAAGCAGATGGTTCAAAAGGTGACTGAAGCATGCTATAATGGGCATGGATGAGTGGGATGGGGGTGATGTGCTGTCACTGAGCATTCATTTAAGAATGCTTGCTGTTTTCTGGCTTTTTATAGAAAGTGTTCCTCACATCCAAGCTGCAAGGCCATTCACTATCACTATGAGGCAATGTGGTGTAGTGGATAGTCAGGAAGTTTGAGGATCATTTCTCGCCTCTGACATTTACTAGTTGTGTAACCTTAGAGAATACTCCTAAAATCTCAGGTTCTTTACCTGGAGAATGAGAGAGATGAATTATATTATATAGAATTTATATGAATATAGAATATAGAATTATATGAATTATATTACATATTATATTATATAGAATTATATTAATTCTAAGAAGCTTTCTTGCTTTAGATCTATGATACACATAATTATAATTGTTACCTGATTTGATCTTCATAACAACCCTGGGCAATAAGTACTAATATTATACCCATTTTACAGAGGAGGAAACTGAGGCAAACAGGTTAAGTGACTTTCCCAGACACACACAGAGTGTCCGAGGTTATATTGGACATCAAGTCTATCCACTGTGCCATCTACTTGTCCCATGATGAAACTGGAGCCCAGAGAGCCCAATGTTTGTTCCTGAATGATTCCCTGGAGCTCTCTGTACCTGAAGGGTCATCTCACTGAAACCTGCCCCTGTCACTCATTCGCTTTATGAGCTTTGGTTCAAAGGTACCTTCTAGCTCTCTGCCTATGATTCTGTAATGATGCTGCTTCTCTGTTGCTTTGTAGTTTCATGGGTCAATTTTGCTAGAGAAATAAATCAAAACATGAAAAGTCCTTGTGATAGGCTATGGAATATCCAGTCACCAAAGAGAACAAAGCTTCAATCAATTCAGATAGCTAACATATCAAGCAGACCTCTAGCCTCTTTGTCAACTCTGACCCACGACAATTTCATTGGCTCTCAGCAAGTACAGAGATGGGAGTCATAACCCAGAGAACAATTTTCTTCTTAGAAACTATTCCCTGAATCAGAGTATTTGGCACAAGGCCTTGTGAGTAGTAGACATTCAATAAATCATTGCTCAAAGAATGAAATTAACCCATTTATTCCTGAAATTATTTAGTGGTTTTTTGCTTATTTTAAATCCCGCTATGCATAAGGACAACGGGGAATTGGATTTTACTTATAGGATAGAGAAGGCTCAGAATAATAAAGTGAGTGCCAGTTTTAATATAATGGCCCATTATAGTGGAATGAGATAGCCTAGGATAGTCGAATGAGATAGCCTTAACCTCCCAACAAGGAGATGGCAAGTACCTACTGAGGTACAGTGGGAAAGATACTGGACTTAAAGCCAGGAAGACCTGCTCTTGAATCCTATCTCAGACTCTTAGCAGCTGTGTGACCTTGGAAGGCCTCGGTTCCCTTACATGTAAAATGAAGCTAAAAATAGCATCTATCACCCAAAGTTGTTGTGAGGGTCAAGTGATATGCATAAAGTGTTTTGCAAACCTTAAAATTCTAGAAAACATTATTTTTTTATTATGAATGAACTATTTGGATAATAGTAAATAACTTAATAATTTTAATTATTCAACTACTGTGAAATTCTTTAAGGTTCAATTTCCAAGTCTGAAAAATGGGAATAAAATGTGCACTAGATGCCTCAAAGAAGCTCAAAGGTACCTCAATCCTGTCCATCTATTCCCCAAAGGAATCCCCATAGCCTCCAAGGGTCTGGGTGAGAAAGCCAATGGTTTGGTTCTCAGCACAATGTGTGGCACATAGTAGGTGTTAAAAAAATGCTTGATTGCTTTGATATTCTTTTGCAGTAGAAATGGGAGCTTTCCTTTTTCTGAGTCTGCCTCCCTTCTCCTCCTTCATGCTTTTCTTCTTTTAGCCTCCTTTCTTTCCCTAATATTTTCCCATATTCTAGAACCAATGGCAAGTGTGTAATTTTTCTCACTTGTGCTTACTTTTGGTTCTTGGAGGGAGCAAATCAGAGCTCGGAGTGCTCGGGAATGTTAAAAGGAGTAGAATGTCAAGTATTCATACCCCGTTCTAGTCTTGAACATGGAGTTGCTACACTTACCTGCTCTGGTCAGTGGGAGAAGAAACTGCCCAATGAGCAAGTGAAGACACTTAGAATACAGCATTTGGTGGAGGGGTTGTTTTCAAGCCTTAACAGACTGCTGCTGCTTGTAAAAATGCAAGAGTACAAAAAGGACCATATAAATAATAGGTGTTGCTATTATTGTTTACAACTTGTATTTATCTTATAAAATGTTACTACTGCAAATAATTGTGTCTTACTTTTTAATTTATAAAGCCAGTCACTGGGAAATCTCTCATACCTCATAACCCAAAGAACAAATAAACAGATCAAACTCCATGCATGGCCCTAATTTGGTTTTCCCCCTAAATGAGGTTCTGTGGGACCTTGAATAAATGGTCAGTGAAGTCGGAAAGCCCGAGTTCAAGATTTTCCTCTGACACCAGTTGTGTGACCCTTTCTGAATTTCAGTTTCCTTAGCTGCAAAATGGGACTAATAATAACTATTGTAATTACCCTGAAGATCTGCTATGAGGTTGAAATGAAACAATTCTTGTTAAGCACTTTAAAAACCTCAAAGTACTATGTAGATTCCAGGATTCTTGAAATTATTACAATAAAAAAATTAATTTTCTGGATGTTCAACAAATTGCTATTGAATTTTTCCATTAGCAATTAAATGATTCTTTTATCATTAATTCACTAAATTTTTTGAAAATGAGTAAATTATTTTCATTAAAATAGGATTTTTCTCTTTTATGATGGATCATACGTTCCTATATAATGGATATAAAGTGAACTATAGAGCCAAGAAAAACTGGGTTCAGGTCTAGCTTTTGTACATACTTGCTCTGTGTCTCTGGGAGTCACTTAATCACTTAGCTGTTTTAGGCAGCTCTGGAAGACTTTTACTCAGCCAATATGCCACCCTGTGTTGCTAGAGGAATGACATCCCATTTCCTACCAAATAAAAGGGCACTCACCTGTTTGGGTCTATGGGAGTGGAAAATGTCTAATAAGCAAGTGATGGATGACACATGAAGGAATATTTGTAAAGTACTTGGCACAGTACCTAGCACATAGTAGGTCCTTATTAAATGCTTGTTCATTTCCCCTTTTCCTTTTTATATATTGGTACATTGGCCTGCACTAGAAAAATGGATGAAGGAGCTTTACTAGGAAAAATAATTTTTGGAACTAATCATTTAATTTTCAAATATTCAGCAAGCATGAAAATAATAGAGAAAATTTCTGAGCAAGGATCTTTTTTGTTACAGAATTAGCAAGTCTTTAATCTTAGGGAAGCACATAGATTTATTACTTAGTAATTATTGCTAAGTAATTACTTAGTGATTAGAGAGTTAAGATACATCAGTGACTCTTCCATCAGGTTTTTGAATGGCCCTGGGCAAGTCACATAATTTCTTAATTTCTAATTTCTTCAGTTTTGTTATCTTTAAAATGAGAGTAAAAATATTTCTGCCTCTGCCTTGCCCTTCCACTTGTTCCATACCCATGTGATGATAATGAGCTTTCTGAACAAAAAAGTCATCAAAATATCCGTGAAGTACTTGGAGCTCCTCAGGGAGTCCCCTTCTTATTGTCTGCCCTCTATTCAGTGACCTGTCTCTTTTTAGGTAGACTGATTATTCCTCTTCAGATAAGGCTCTCTCACAATTACACCCTTTGAAAAATCTCTGCCAGTGGTCCACCAGAGATGGAAGAGAAAAATGTGTTATCCTTCCTTCCATCTGAGGGGTGCCATGGTTTAGTCAGACAGCAGGAGCAGAGTCTCTGACTCCATGGCCCATAGAATTTTTTCTGGGGGAGTATCCTGCAGGCTGCTGCTGATTTCCTAGACTTTAATTCCATTTACTTTGAAAAAGAGAATTCATGAACTCTCACCCTGATCTGCCTTGTTCAGGAGCCAGCTGTGTTGTCATTTCTATGCCAGAGGTTGCTGCTTGGAACTTCCTGATCCTTACTTAGGTTCACTGAGCCCTAAATATCAACCATAGGCCTGAATGCTCTACTTTGGATTTAAATTTCAATGAATTTTAATCAGAGAGCAGTGAGATGGTGCACTGGATAGAGAACCAGTCCTGGAATCAGAAAGACCTGAATTCAGAATTGTCCTCAGACATTTAACACTTACTGGCTGTGTTACCCTAAGCAAGTCACTTAATCCCAACTGCCTTGCCAAATGATCCCCAAAATTCTGCCTTTATTAGCTGTGTGACTCTACAAAAGTTGCTTAACCTCTCAGTCTTAGTTTCCTCAAGGATTAGACCAGATGGCTACTAAGGACTTCTAGTTCTAAGCCTCTTACCTAATGATAGGTTTTCTAAACATTATTTTTGATAAAAAAACTAGTAGAGGTAGTGTATTGGGATGATATTGTTAGGAAGAATACTGAAAAACAAAGCATCTCTACATATCTGACTAGGGCATATTTGAACTAGTCGATTAGAGGTGTTCTTCCTTATTTTATAAGTAATTTTCATGCTAATAGCATTTTTCTAACATTCATATTAGGGAAGTGGGTTGATATCATTTGCTAGCTATGTAACCTTCCCCAGGGGTCTAGAATCTCATACACACACACACACACACACACACACACACACATATATAATTATACCCATTATACAGATAAGAAATTGAAGGTTTAGGATAAGCTGGAATTTCAGATCTTTGGTGAGAGTAAAAACTCTGTCTGGCAGTTCTGTGTTTTGTCTCTTAGTTGATGTTGCTTCTTTTCTTTTTTGCTCCCCTAAGATTCTATAACTTCATTTTTATTCTGTGTAGCATAAGTGCTAGCTTGCCATCTGGAATTAGATTTAACCACGGATATTGACTTCATCCTGCCAGACACAGAGCCAGCAATGTGAATAAGCCAATAAGGAACATGATGTATGAAATCACATGTCCTAATTTACTTTGGAGCCCCATTTAAAGCCCATGAAACATACGTTGTAATTTTTCCACTGCCCATTCAAGGCCCACTGGTGCCACTGGCTGAAAAAGCAAATCAAAAATCAAGGAAAGACACATTTCCAAGAGAGCTGCCTGCCCCACTGTACAGAATCTGCATTGTCTGAAGGAAGCAAAATGATGTGGAACTTGTAATAACCAGAGCTAGCTTTTATGTAACACTTAAATGATTGTGAAACACTTGACAAATATATCTTTTTTTATCCTTACAAAAAGCCCTGGCTGATAGGTGCCATTATAATCCATTTTTTTCATAGGAGGTTGGACTGGAGTGGGGAGGAGGCTTGAGTCAGCTGACCTACTGGATGCTATCACAATAGGACCAGGCAGGAGGTGATGAGGTCCTACACCAGTGTGTTGGCAATGTCCGAGAAGACATAGTGGGGTGTTGAGAATGAGTCCTGGTTTAGCAGTCCCAGGAGCTGGGAGAATAGTATTGCCTTCTACAGTAACAAGCAAAGTAGGGGAGAAAGAGACATGAGTTCCTCACAAGTCCCCACATAGCTATGAGGGAAATAGTACCTCTGACACTTTAGAGAAGAGGAAACATGCCAAATTTACATGAATTTCTTGTATTATCTGACAATGTATTTTTACAGCACTAAGACCTGGATTCAAATCCTGTCTCAAGATAACTACATCATGCAGAAAAAGTCACAACTTCTTTGGATCTCAGTTTCTGCAGAAGGCTAGTTAAATTCCCTTGCAATTGGAAGTTTCTAAATCTATGACTCAGTCAATCAGATGCTGAGGTCAAAATGGGTGGAGGTGTTTTTGATTCTGCTTCTGAACCATCATCCTCAGACACCTGAGAGGCTGCCCTGTAGGTATTTCCTTCATCTCCAACTCATTACCCTCCTACCTCCATGTCATATTTAGTGTCCACCATGAAGTGATACTGAGGGAACTTCCTTAAACTAAACCTCAATTTCTTTCCCAGCAGTACCAAGCTAATCCTCAACTCCTCCCACACAGATTCTGGCTAAATCCCAATTCCCACTCCACATTTCCCAGCAAATTCTCAATCTGGTTCCCTGGACCTTCCCAGCAAATGCTAGGTCCTTTTTTCTGCACCTTCTAGTTCCCAAACTTCTACCAGACAATGTGCAGCTCATTCAGATGCCCTCTGCCGAAGCTCCCAGGTTAATGTAATGAAAAAACCAATGTGAATTAAATGATGAGGAACCAGAGAAGACAGAGGAAAAGCTCTTTTTGTGTTGGGAAGAGAAATCTGCAATATGTGATATCAAAAGTAGTCAGCCAGGGGAGGGTGTTGATGAGTGGGTCAAATTCTACAGTGTGTTAAAGGAGTCTGAGTCAGAAAGAAGGACATTAGATTTAATGATTATAAGGTTATTGGTGACTTACTAGTGCTTCTTAATCCAGGGTCCATGAACTTTTTTTATAATTTGAAAATTGCATTTCAAATAGTTGCTTTCTTTTGTGACTACGTTATTTCATTTTATGTATTTAAAAAACCATTATTCAAACATAGTTTATATTAAGAAGGGGTCCATAGAGTTCAGTAGACTGATAGAGGGAACATGTTCATTAGTGAAGTGAAGGCAGGAATCAGATTTCAAGGGGTCTAGGAGAGAGTGAGTATTGAGGAGAAATGGAAGCATTGATTGGAGGGAAGTTTTTTGAGGCATTAGCACTGAAGGAGAGAAGAGATGGATGGGATGAGGAAGACAGTAAATGGAGTAGAAAAGTTAAGGTAAAAGGGTTTTTTGAGATTAGGGAGATCTGAGCATATTTATCAGCAGAAGGAAAGGAGCTGGGGAAATAAATTAATATTTGAATCAATGACTGAAAAGCGATGATTAAGTGTTTAGTATGAATTGAGTACTGTGTTAAATGCTGGATATACAAAGACAAAAGTGAAAAAGTCCCTATCTTCAGGGAGCTTATATTCATATTTTGGGAAAAGTTGACCCACTGAAAAAGTTGACCCCTTTTTGTCCCCCTAGCAGGCCCCAAGTTTCCCTCCTACCAAGGGGGTACTCTAAGTCTAGAGGACCTGATATATTCCTGATTCAATTTGAAGCACAATAACAAGGAGCATGACTTGATTTTCTTAACTATCCTGACTTACTACAGTGCTTGCCCCATAGGAGACACTTAATATGTGACTATTGACTTGTTGATATTATTAAAATCATAGCTCTTTCAGAATATTGTTTTCATTGTTCAGTCATGTCTAACTCTTGGGTACATCATTTGGAGTTTTCTTGGAAACGATGCTAGAGTAGTTTGCCATTGCCTTCTCCAGTTCATTTGACAGATGAACAAATGGGATTAAGTGACTTGCCCAGCATCATCCAGCTAGAAAGCCTCTGAGGTGGAATTGGAATTCAGGAAGATGAGTCTATTACACCACCTAGCTGTCCCTCATGTTTCCAGATACAAAGGAAGAAATTATATGAAGAGTTTCAAAGAGTCATTTGATTCAATTTAAGTCAATTCAACCCAGCAAACATTTCTTAAGAACTCATCCTGCAGAAATGCATTATGTCAGCCATCAACAGGCTATGGATGAGAAATTACAACCCTTGCTATTTCCCACTGAAGTTCTAAAATTCTATGACTTTATAATAAAAACCTTCTCATAACATCATTTCCAAGAATGTTCTGACTGGGTTTTAGGCTCCAGAAAATCAATATTTCTGGACAGATGTATCTCACATTGTTAGGTCAGCCTTTCCAAAATTCTCTTCTGACTCTGAAGTTTTTTTTTTTACCTCCAATGACCTATCTATCTATCAGCCAGAGCTAGTGACAGTATACTCCAACATAAAGGATATGCTGAGAACAGGCTTCTCAGCCTGTAAAAATTAGTGGCTTCCCAGAACCCAGCCCAGCTTCTAGCTGCTTTTACATAGTCTTCACTGTATTTTGTACAGAAATTGGTTGTATCAGTTTGGCCCAGGTATACCCTAGTTCAGATAAGTGTGACAAATCTTAGAAGGAAGACAAAGTTTCCTAATTCCATGGAGTCTCAAATAATAAATCTCCCTGTTCCTCTAGATACTGGTAGTTGTTTCTGACTTATAAGTATGCTTGTGAGTCCTCCAGGGACTCATGCTTTGTAACTCTCATGGAGGAATTGTGAAATTCAGATATTTGCTCCTAGTTTGAAAGCCTGAGTGCTGCTTGCTGATAAAGAGGAGAGTTTATTCCCTTCTCTCCTTTCTGCCCCACCAGAAAGGGCAGAAAATATTGTGTATTTCAGTAGAACCTGCATTGAAATAAATTTAACACTCTAGATTCCTCATCCAAGAGTCCACATTGCCCTCTGGAGGTATTGATCTTATGAGATCTTATTCTCTTGGTTGTTCCTTTAACAGGAAAGTAATATTGATGTGAATCTAAGTCATAGAATTTTAGAGTTGGCAGAGATCCTAAAGAAGTAACCCACCATGTAATTTGTGGTCCACTTCTCAAGATCCTGGACTCCCAGGGATGGAGTTCAGCAATCACTTTTATGTTGCTCCTGCCCCAAAACAGAGTTTTCTTAGGGAACATCAGAATTTGGACCAGGTCTTTCCCTGCAAAGCCCCTCAGTTTTCCTGTGAGTACTGTGGCTAACAAATCATTGGTTATTGGACAGACTTTCTTTAATCTGACAAAAACACACAAAGTTGGTTGCCCCCCCCAATATCCTTTTAAAAAGATGTTTTATTGGAACTTTTCCTTTAAGATTGTTTTTTTAAAAATCTCACAAATCTTTACTTGAAATTTCATACACTTTATTGCAATCCATTCATTGAATGAAGCTGAATTTTTAGAGGTTTTTTTGGGGGGTAGAGCAGATGAAGAAATTGCCTAAAATTACTCACTTCTCCAACCTTATTTTCCTAATACAAGAACAAGGGTTCTTAATCCAGAGTCCTTGCGTAAAAACCACAGAAAGTCAAGATACCTCTTTTTCTTTCTCTTGATTTCTCTAAAAAAAAAATCATGAATGAGGGCTTTTCCATAAATGGAAGGAAATCATGGTTGTTAAACAAGGAAGCAGAGTAGTGAGTGAAGAGGAAAGGAGACTGACTGTGGAATCAGAGAAAAAAAATTGGTTTCAAATCCCACTTATTACTTGTGTGACCTCAATTATAAAATAAAGGAATTTAGTATAGGTCACCTTTAGGGTCCCTTCTTTTTCTAAATCTATGGGCCTATATATGCATATGATAATCTAATTCCACATTTGATCATCTAATTCAACTCCTATATTTTACAAACAATATGAGGAACTAGAAACTAGTGAATTCTCAAGGTCAAGGTCATATAGCTAGTTAGCAAAAGAGTTAGAAGTAGTAGGCCTTCTGAATATGAGCCAATTGCACTTCCAGTTTACTCTTTTGCCTTTTAATTTTATTTTAAAATTAAAGTTATCCAATCAGGTAATTCAAGCCAATTCAAATAGACTTATGATGGAGAGAACCATCTGCATCCAGAAAGAGGATTGTTGGGACTGAATGTGGATCTTAACATAATTTTTTTCACCTTTTTTATTGTTGTTTGCTTGCTTTTTGTTTTCTTTCTCATTTTTTTCTTTTTGATCTGATTTTTATTGTGTAGTATGATAAATATGGAAATTTGTATGGGAGAATTATACATGTTTAACACATGATTATTTGCTGTCTAGGGAAGAGGGTGGGGAAAGGGAGGGAGAAAATTTTGGAACACAAGGTTTTGCAAGGGTGAATGTTGAAAACTATATTTGCATATATTTTGAAAATAAAAAGCTATTAATAAAAATTTAAGTTATCAATATATTTTGTTTTTTCATCACCTTCATTTCCTAATATCGCTCTCTCTTTCCTCCACTCCCACTAAATTTGAGTGGATCCCCTTATTGAGCTATCCCCTTATTATAAAAAAATAAAAAAGGAAGGGGGAAAATCAGTTCAACAAAACTAGACATTACCTGCATCTAACAGTGTATACAGTGTTCAATACTCATTATCCCTCACTTCTGCAATGAAAGAAATAAGATGTATTTTCTCAGCTTTTATCTGGTAACCAAGCTTGGTCTTTATATTAGTGTTCAGTTCTATTTTTCATGTCCTTATGTTCTTTCCACTTGTATGCTTGTCATTGTGTATGCTGTTTTTTCTGATCTGCTTATTTGACTCCATATTAATTCAAAGAAGTTTTCCGATGCTTCTTGATTCTTATGAATTAGTTGTATTCCATTACATGAAAGTGATGGATCACATCATGTACCACAATTTGTTTAGCTTTTCTCTAATCAGTTGTCTTCCATTTGGTTTTTAGCTCTTTGGTATCACAAAAAAAGTACCTGCTGCCAATTTTAGAAGCAAATCAAAGTTTCTCCAGTAACTTGGTGGAAATTAGTGGCCATTTCCCTCCCTTGTTCAGGGAATATTCCCTTTGCATCATTAAGTCACAATATGATAGGTAGGTAATACAGCGGGACTTGGAATGAGACCTGAATTTAAGTCTTGCCTCAGACATTTAACTAGCTTTGTGACTCTAGATAAATCCAGATGTATCAGTCCCCTCATCTATAAAAGGGGGGTAATAATAGCACCCATTTTCCAGTGATACAAGGATAAATTGAAATAATTTATAAGGTACTTTAAAACATTACATAATCATTATTAAGATGTAATCCCCAAAAGGTTACAGTTATTATTATTTTAAGGTATCAGGTGGCAAGCAAACCAAATATGGATGCAACTCAGAAACAATAAAAAACAGCAACTTATGGCTACTTGCCACCATCTGTCATATAAGCTCCTTCCTATTTCCTTTATTTTCTTTATTTCTGTTCTTGTAAAATGCTTAGAATAGTGGCTGGCACATATTGGGCATTTAATAAATGCTTCTTTATTACTCCCATTCTTTCCTTTTCCTTTTTCTTCTCTGTGTCCTACCTTCCTACTCATCTTCTTGCCCATTCCCTACTCCATCATTTCTTTTCCCTCTCTTTCCTAGGTTTTCTTTATACCTGCCAGTTGCAACTGCTTAGCTCTGTTGTTGATACCCAGAACTAAAGAGGCTGCTGGCCTTTCCTTTCCAGTGATACAGTTCTCTGACTGTCTCTTACTGATGTATCTTCCCATGATTCTATAGAAATAAGGCCAGCAGTTTCAGACGCCAATGGCCTTATCCAAACCTATCTTAGAGTGAATGCTATAGAAACATCAAACCGCAAGTATTTCCCTCCTTATTAGAATAACAGTCTTACCTGCTTCTTGTGGAAATGATCCAAGTTTCCTCAAATATAATCTCTAAAATATTTGGGCAGGTCCTAGCTTAGAAAATGGGTTATAGGTTGGTCACAGAATTTTTTTTATATATCTGTGTAAATAAAATTATATTTTGATAAAGTAATTAAGTGGAAATCTATCAGTAGGCTCCTAGAAATTTAGATTTAGATGGGAGATCTAAAAAGTCATCTTACTCCTTAATTTTACACATGTGAAAATTGAGACCAAATGAGGTAAAGCGAATGAATCATGGTCACTGAGGTACTAAATGGTGGGTTTGAGATTCAATCCAGGTCTTCTCACTACAGATCCAGTATGTGTTCCTCTATATCTTTCTGCTAGTCAAAGAGATACTAAGACATATTCTGAACACGGATATCTGTGTCTAATAATGACACAGGATGTTGGAAAACATCTTAAAGTCTGGGTCTGGCTTTCCCTAACTTAGGGAGGAAGAAACTGAGGCTAAGAGAGACGAAGGGGTAACTCATAATCACATAGCAATGTAGGGGGTAAAACCTGTCCTCAAGCACAAATCTCCTACCTCCCCACCTCCCAATCCAATCTTTGCCCAATAACCATTCTATCTGTCCCTGTATAATCATCGGCTCATCAAGTCATGATACATTTTCCACAGTGAGCAGTTCATTTGGGTATTGAAAACTTGAATTAAAAATATAAAATCAGAGGGTAGACCACACAAAGCTATAGGGACCTCAAAATGGACCCAAAATTATATATTTTTCTCTCCATACTTATTTTAATTGCATTCTGTCTAAGTTAAAAAAGGTATTATAAATGAACTCTGTGCCCACATGACAGAATGAGAGAGAGATTAAGAAAGTAAAATGGAAATCCTCCCATTTACTCATCTATTCTAGAAACCTCCCTGAAAAAGTACATTCAGTGATAGGAAGTCACACTATTTTGAAATTTAGCTGTTGCCTTCATTGTGGATCAGTCCTAATAGCCAAGAAGTTCTTCCTTATCTTCTTAAGTTCAGATCTCTTATTTCTCAGTGAGCTTAGAAAAGGAATCCACCAAATACCAAAATGATGATTTTTGTGTTCATCATTTTGGTTTCCATCCACGCTATCTAAACATCAGTATGTCTCAATGAATTTTCCATCACTGTGATAGCTATTTGAAGTTCTATGAGATTGATTCTGCAAGATGGCAAATTTGTTTTTTGTCTTCTTTGCCTGGACTCATTCAATATTTTTTATGTGATAAATTGCCTTTAGTATATCTGCCACCCCAATCTTTTCCCAATTTCTTTCTTTATCATGTGATCACACACATCTTTCTTCTCTTCCTTCCTTGAGTAGTACACATTTATTTTGTGTGCCTTTAAATTAATTTTTTTCCAATTACCAAGATTTTTCTTTCCTTCATTTCCTTCTTCCACCATTGAAACACACACACATACATTCTCCTTTCCATTTAATTTTTAAGTAATTCTTCTAAATAATTGCAAGTGACTAAGTCACTCTTCATTGTGAGCCAACATCCGGATCATCATAGGCAGTGCAATGGAGTTGAACATTTTTGATCTGGCTTTCATGAGTACCTTCTTATCAATCATTTTAGTGAATGTGAACAAAATTGACCCAGGTCATTTTTCATCTTCTGGTACATTTTCTTTCCAAGCTGTTACACTGCTGCTGAAACTGGTGACCAAAAGGTACAATGCAATATCTCTTTGATTTCTAAGCCCATATTCTTTTATTCAACACTTCTTATGGGCCAGGCTCTATAATAGGAGCTGGGGAGGTAAAACCAAAAATAAATATTTTGTACCCTCAAGAAGTTTACCTTCTATTAGAGGGAATGGGACATATTCACAGACAAGTAAATTTAAAAAAATTTACAAAATAATTAAAATGTATAATAATATATGTATCATTTTAATAATAAGCAATTATTCAGGCAGCTAAGTGATGTAGATAGAGTTAGGAAGACCTGAATTCAAATCTGGACTCAAATACTTACTTGTTGTGTGATCCTGAGCAAGTCATTTAACCCTATTTACCTCAGTTTCCTCATCTATCAAATGAACTGGAGAAAGAATAACAAACTACTCCAATATCTCTGTCAAGAAAACCCCAAATGGGGTCACAAAGAGTCCAATATAACTGAAAAATGACTAAACAATATAGTTATCTCTTTCACATCATGACTTTCCTCATTGTGGTTTTGATATATCACAGGTCAGCATAAGAAATTAAATGGGAATTTTTCTGGGAGTTTTTTGGAAGCCAAAGACACTTGAAGGCCAGAAACAACACAGAAAAAAGTTTAGGAACTCAGAAATGCATAAAATATATGTATAGTACTGTGTAATATCAACCCCAATTTTACAATAAGGTACTATAAACATCCCATAAAAGAAAAGAAAAAATGCTGACTTATCTAGTATGAAGAGAGGACCAAAAATTTTTTACATGGACTATGCAGATTGTGGGAAAACTGTACTCCTAATCCTCATGATGTGGAAAGGATAACTGTACTTTATTTGGTGGATGTGGGTGTATTACTTCTGGTACATTTTTTTTTCCAGGCTGTTGCACTGCTACTGAAATTGGTGACCAAAAAGTTCATTGCAACATCTTTGATTTCTAAGCCAGAATTCATTTATTCAGCACTTTCCAGGGGCCTGGCATTATACTAGGAGTTGGGAAGATAAAATCAAAACTAAGCATTTTGTGCCCTCAGGTAGTTTACATTCTACTAGAGGGAGTATTGAGATTGAGTAATTGAGGGAAATTGAGGGATTGAAGAAATGCTTCTTGTAGGGAGCTTCACTAGAGGGGTACTTTGAAGAGAATTGTGGGATTTCCAAGAAGCAGAAGTGAGGAGGAGAAGAAGCAGTTCAGGCATGAAGACTGCAAAGTCATGGAGTAGGACATGGAATGTTGTGTAGCAAGACTAATTGACTAGGTTACACTTCTACTACTTCAGCCTGAGAGCCCACCATCTTTTTAAACTCATGTCCCACTGCAATATAGGCTCACAGTAAGCTTATAGGTCATGGAAATCCATAGTCTTCCTCATATAAATTG
The DNA here is from genome assembly GCA_023553655.1 of Myrmecobius fasciatus. Classification (NCBI taxonomy): domain Eukaryota; kingdom Metazoa; phylum Chordata; class Mammalia; order Dasyuromorphia; family Myrmecobiidae; genus Myrmecobius; species Myrmecobius fasciatus. Next base: position 132,000 of record JAJPUD010001141.1, read on the forward strand.
CTATTGATTTATGTCTCTCCATTCTGGACTTGTACACTGGATTTATGTAGTTTAAATTTAGTCACGTATCAAGAATGATAGCTGGACAGCCTGAATGTTACACTGGTATACATAAACTTTTAGTGTGTTGGGGAGATGTTCTAAGAAGTATTGATGGAAAAATATGGATAAGAATTCTAAGGGGTATTGATGGAAAGATGTGGGTAAGATCCTTCTCTAATGAAAGAGTTATAATATGCATTAGTATAGGGAATATTCACACTAATGCTATTCTGAGTCCTTTGAAGAAATACAATTCAGAAATACAATTTATTTATCTTATTATATGTGGGCCAATTAGTTCAGTCTTTTGAGATTACTTAAAAATTTTCATTCTTATCTCCAACATGTGTGTTGTTCTACCCAACTTTGTATTGACTCCATCGTTGATAAGCAAATCTTCTCTATGTTTATCTAAGTTATTGGTAATCTTTTGAACAGACCAGCACCAAAAATTTAAAGTTTGGAAGTATGCCATGAGTAGCTCTTCAACTTAGGGACCCTGTTTTCTGGCTGTTGCATGAATAAAACATTCTGTCTTTAGCTCAAGGCATTTTCTCTGGCTATCTCCCATTCCTGGGACATTCCCTCTTCTCCTTTCTGATCATTGACCTCCTTAGCCCTGACTAAAATCCCATCTTCCATGGGAACCCTTTTCCAACCCCTCTTAATTCTAGTAACTTCCATCTCTTAATCATTTACTATTTATCCTATATATAGCCTACATTGTACATATTTGCAGGCTGTCTCCCCCATTAGATTATGAGTTCTTTGAGGGCAGAGATGGTCTTTTGCCTCTTTTTATATCTTCTGCACTTTGCACAGTGCTTGGCACAGAGTAGGTGCTTAATAAATGCTAACTGACTGACTGTTGGAAAACACCTCATAAGTCATTTGTACCAATGATCTTCTTTATAACATCTCCAACAATTAAATAGCCTCTGTTTAAATATTTCTTATAAAATCTTACATAATTTGTTATTAGGATTGTTTCACTTCAATGTCATAATACCTGATCTCATATTGAATCACCAAATCACAGAATTAGAAGAAGCTTCAGAATCCATCTAATTCAAATAATAGCTGAAAAAGAATCCTCATCTCAACATACCTGAGAAGTAGTCATCATCCTTGGTTAAGGACCTCTGGAGACAAAGGTTTTCATTTTGAGGTAGGTCTAATTATTAAGAGTGGCCAGCTAGGTGGTTCAGTGGATAGAGTGCTAGGTCTTGAGTCAAGAAAATTCAGCTTTGTGAGTTCAGATCCATCTTCAGACATTTATCAACTGTGTGATCCTGGGCAAGTCCCTTAACCCTGTTTGCCTCAGTTTTCTGATGCATAGGAGAAAGAAATCACTCCAGTTTCTCGCCATGAAAAACCCAAGTGGGGTCATGAAGAATTCGACATGACTGAAAAATTACTGAAATGCAAAAAATTCTTAAGAAATTATTTGAACACTTAGCCTACAATTGCCTCTGTTCTCAAGGGTCCTATTTCTGAAGTTATGTGGAGCAAGATGAATTCTTCTTTCACGTATCTCTTCAAAAAAATTGAAGACCATGGGTTATATTCCTCCTAAGTCTCCTCTATTCAAGTATAATATTCTCAATTCTTTCAAGTGATTCTCTTCTGGCATGGTCCTTCATCATTCTAGTTGCTCTAAACAGTTATCTAAACTCAAACATTAAAGAGCTTTTCAATGACCTTCCTAAAATGTGGCACTTAGAATTGAGTACTATGATGTAGTCCAACCACAGTAAAGTACAATGGTTTATCACCTCCCTAGTCCTAGAGATCCTGTCTCCCTTAATGCAGTCTTAAGATTTCTGGTCCCTATGTCACTCTGTTGATTTTTACTGACATTGTTATCAACTAAAACCCTCCAGATCTTTTTCAAATGAATTGTCATTTAGTCTCATCTCAATCTTATCATTTATTTCATTTGTGCATCAAAGAACCAACCTTAATCATAGAAAAGAATAGGGTTCTGAGAGAAGAAGATCTAGGGAGGGTACATTTGGATAGGGGCAAGCCAAGAGAGTTACAGACAAGAAAACAAGAGAAAAGAAAAGAATGAGAATCTGCCTTCAGGTAAGCAAAAAGAATAGGTAGAGGATAGTAAGAAGAATATTAGAGTGACTTGTAGAGATTATGTTCCTTCTTGTACCGAGAACACCTATGTATGCACAAAGTTCATGTTAGTTTCTGTCTTAGAAAACAAGATTAAAGGACTGGTGGATAGTAAATATTTATTAAACACTATGTACAAGAAATTTATCTTAGGTATGAGAGATATATGAAAATGTAACCTCTGTATTCAAGGAGTTTCCACTTTAATGGAAGGAATAAGACATATGCAATAATAAATGTGATAATCTTGCAAAGTAATATATGTAAAGGAGAACACAAGAATAAATAGTACGAGAAATTTGAGAAAAAGGAGAAAATACCCTGGGAGGAAAGGAAGGAATGCCATATGTGAAAAAAAGGGACACCTAATTCAATTCAACAGGCATTTATTAAAAGCTTACTATGTCCTAAGTACCACACAAAAATGAACAGTCTGTGTCCTTGGAAATTTTGTACTCTATTTGAGGGTGAAAGGAGAGGGAGAGGGATACTGTGCACAGCCAAAGAAATATAAAATATATTTAAGTAAATTCAAGATAGAGCAATGAATAGAGTTCTGGGCTTGGAGTCAGGAAGACACAAATTCAAATATAACTTCAAATACTCTGTGATCCTGGGCCAGCCATTTAACTTATGCATGTCTCAGTTTCTTCATCTATAAAATAGAGATAATTATAGCACTTTTATCTCAGGTTGTTATGGGGATCAAATGGGATAGAGATAACAAATCAAAATTTTAAGTATTATATAAATGTTAACTATATATGTGCTCCCAACTGAAGAGAGAAAGTAGTCAATCAACAAGTATTTATCAAGCATAATGAACTGAAAGGCATGACATAAGATCATATTATAATTATTGCTTTGGGATGTCCAGACCTGGTTATTGGAGGATTTCAGTACCAGCCTGAATCCTGATCATGGGTGAGGAGTGAAGGGACGGAACTCTCCAAGATGGTCAAGCAGGAGTTTGTTTATTCAAAATTTTCTCAACCTTACATACCCTAATACACTTACAAAATGATAGCACACTGTGTATGTGCTAACTATATACTGTGCATCCAGGACCACATAAACAACTTGCTATTGTGTGCAGAGGTCTCTTTGCCACTTAATATAACTCTACTTTAGTTACAATATAGGTTGTCATGTCCCCTATTTCTCAGGAAGGCTGAGACATCCCTAGGAGGGATGGGGAGTCAAACCAGACTTTTTTTTTACTGGACTAAAGGGTCTTACCTCACCCAGGGTTTCCCACTATCTGTGATCCTCTACATTGGGGCTTAAAAAGAAGGGATTTAATTTTTAGAATGAAATGTCTACTTAGTTGGGCAGCCATGTTAACTCTTGTGATCCCTTTTAGGTTTTCTTGGCAAAGATACTGGACTAGTTTGTCATTTCCTTTTCCAGTTCATTTAACAGATTAGGAATCCGAGGCAGTTAGGGTTAAGTGACTTGCCCAGATCATACAGGTGATAAGTTTCTGGACCCAGATTTGAAGTCAGGAAGTTGAATCTCCCTCACCCTAGGCTGAGCTCTCTAGCCACTGTGCTACAAAATTGTCCCTCAATATCTAGTTAAGGTAATATTAATAAACAAAATTCCTAAAAATAGCTTTGTTTAACAGTCTTTTGTTTATTTATATCAAGTGAGGCATAAAATAGGAATATCTAAACATCCTAGATGTTGGCTATTATCATTATAATTATTATTACAACATCCAGATGGAAGGATTCCCTAACTGAGAAAGAAGAAGGACCTCCCATGTAAGGTTCTGTTGGCAGATGACATTGGAATGATTTCATCAAGCCTGGAAACATCAAAGAACAACCTAAAAGAGACTTAAAATCACTGGAAGAGTTCTGTCTCTGTGTGACCTGAAGTAAATCCCTTACCTCTCTCATACAGTTTCTTCTTCTGTAAAACAGTGATAGTAATAACTTCTTTACAGGCTGTTGGGATCAAAGACATAATCTATGTAAAGTGCTTTGCACTTATAGAGTGCTATGTAAATATTATTATTTGTATTGTAAATATGTATATTTTACATATACAAATTTGTATTTGTATATGTAAAATAATAATTTGTAAAACACTTTGTAACCCTTAAAGTACTATTTAAAGACCATTTTTATTATTATCATTATTTAACAATGTGTGTATTTAACAATACACACATACAAAATCAAATGGATGAACATACCTGTTTTCCAGGCTGTGATATGCAACTGTGATATGCAACAGGGGCCATTCAGCAATATTTATAGCTCAGGGAGACATTGTAGTTGGACAATGAAATGGACCCAGTAGAAAAAGAGTGAACTGGATCACCTCTAGGAAATTGTATAGTGCTTTTAGTGACCCCCCAAGCTGAATGCTCCTAATAAACCAGATCTTTTAAACATCAAACATAGAATATCAGAAATCTCCCAAAGATGCTATGACTTTGAATCATAGAATACATAACTTTAAATAAATAAAGGATTAAAATTTCAGGTTACCCAAAGGGCAATGAAGAAGTACCTGGTAGATGTGAGCAGATTGCATCATATTATTAATGGATAATTGTACTGGAGGAGTCCTATACTGCTGGATATACATATGATGGAGAAAAGAAGTTGGGCTATTTATGGTGAGACCATGAAGTGGGACTGAGGGACAATTGGTAGATAGCCCAAGTATCTCAATGACTTGGTTTTTGAAATTTATGAAAGGGTTAGGATATTTAGAAGAAGGTCCCTAGCATGTTTCATAGACAGTCCCTCCCCCCCAACTTTATGGAGAATTTTTGGAAAAGAGAGACAAGAAAGGAACAGAAAGAGAAGGTGTGGATGAGTTATAAACCACAGTGTTGAAGATTGATGATATCACTGGCTAAAGTATTAAATAGGTATGAGTAAAGAGATTGTGTGCTGATTTATTCAGTCATTTTCTATTTCTCATGACCCTATTTGGGATTTTTTTTTTTGACAAAAATACTGAAATGATTCGCTATTTCCTTCTACAACTCATTTTACAGATAAGGAAACTGAGGTAAACAGGATTAAGTCACTTGCCCAGGGTCACAAAATTAAAAAGTGTCTGAGGCTGGATTTGAAATGAGTCTTCCTGATTTCAGACCCAATACTCTATCCACTATGCTACCTCCACTATGCTGCCTAGCTGTCCCATATGTACTGATAGAGAGTAGAATTTAGACCTGAATAGAGAAGGTTAGGAACAACTACTGCGGGGAGTATGAGTAAATCAGAGACAAATAGAAGATGTATACATAATACATTACACATATACAAAGAAAAGACGTATCATATATGTCTTTCTGTTTGTATATGTGTAATGTATCACATTACATACATACATATAACATAATGCACACATATATAATAACATATTACATGTATAAAAATAGAAGACATCACATAACACATACACATAATATATTATATATATACAAACAGAAGACACCTCATATATTACATATATATAATTATATATATACAAATAGAAAACATATCATATTACACATATACATCATATATTATGCATATATGATATATATATGCATAGAAGAATATGAAGTATATAGAAGAATAGAAGACATATAATATATTATACATATACACATTACATATACATAAATTACATACTACATGTATACAAATAGAAGATATATATTATATACACATAATATATTACATATATACAAATAGAAAACATCATATTACACATATACATAATATATTACATGTATACAAATAGAAGACATATTATATATATACATTATATATGTAATATATTATAGAAGAATATAAAGCATATAGAAGAATAAATAGAAGCCATCATATATTACACACACACACATTACATATATACATAATTACATATTATATATACAAATAGAAGACATCATATATTACACATATACATACTATATTGCATATATACATAATAACATATTACATATATACAAATGAAATATATATTATATATTACATAATTACATGTATTATTTATTATATTTTTATCACCTTTTCTTCTATTTTATGTTTCTGCCCATTCCCGTCTTTAATAGTAGTTATAGGATTTAAAATGCTTCATAAAAAAATCAGAGAGACCAACAAAGCCATAGTGACCGATAAGGTCTGTCATTTATCTGATTCTTTCCCTCCAATTCTGCCCCTTTCCCCTCAGTTCCTGCCTTAAGTTTTGAGATCCCTTTCAGTGAATAAAATTAAATCTGTTCTGGGCAGCATTCATATTGTCTTAGTATTAAAAACTTTTGTAAGTAACAATTCCCCGGGTCCACTACAGCAAGACTTTTCTATTCAGTTTTGGGTGACATTTTGTGAATGAGATAGGGAAGGGACCAAAGAATGTCACTTAAGGTTTGACTGAAGGAACTGGAGATATTTTGGGCAACTAGGTGGTACAGGAGTCAGAAAGATCTGAGTTCAAACCCAATCTCAGATATTTACTAGCTGTGTGACTCCAGAAAAGTCACTTAATCCTATTGCCTCAGTTTCCTTATTTATCAAAAGAGATGGAGAAGGAAATGGCAAAACACTCCAGTATGTTTGCCAAGAAAACCTTAATTGGAGTTATGGAGAGTTGGACATGACTCTTAGATGACTAATAAATAACAAGAAGAGATGCTTAACCTGGAGAACAAAAATCCCAAGGAGGTTCATGAAGCCATTTTTGCCTGTATTTTGGTAAAAGTATTAGATGATTTCTGTTTGGCTGTGGAGGGAAAAACTAGAAGCAAAAGATGGAAGGTTCATTAAGGCAGGTTTTTAATCTGAAGTGGAATGAATTGTATCAGAATGGAAGTAGCTTATTCTTCAGTAAATGCCTTCAAGGGAAGGCTAGATAGGCATTTGCTGATATTGAATACAAAGTTCTTGATAGGATATAGGATAAGTTAATTGGCTTCTGAGGTCCTGTTTAGATCTGAAATTCTATGTTGTTCTCTTCCCAAATTTCCAGCTTATAGTACAGGGCAGTGCAGTTAGAAAGTGGATAGAGATTGATATTCAGAACTTGGGTTCAAGTACTATCCATGGTCAGAGGCAAGATCTCTGAGGGCAATGACCTGGGCAACTTTCTAAGATATAAAATTATAGATTGTGTTGATCTTCATCAATAGAGAACATTTCCATAGTAGAAATTCCTTATACTAATGAAATCACAAATTTAGCCCTTTAGACTGTGACAAAGGGAAATAAGATAACTGTGTTCTTTCAACCTTTCTTTGTTTAATTCTGTTTTAATTTACTTGGACTATAAGTTTAGCAGCTCACTACTGTATGACCTCACTTCTAAGTCTTAGTTTCCTCATCCATATAAAGCAAAAAAGTTGGACTATGTTAAGTCTAATTTTTAATACTGTAATTCTATCATGGCATTTCTCCAGCTTTCTTTTCATCTTAGTTTTCAGCTGCAATGGAAAGGCCTTTTTGCTCTGTATCCTTTTAGGAACCAAATTTCATCTTTTGTGGAAGTAGTTAATTTTGAAACCTATCTGACCTTGAAACCTTATGGAGATTTTGTTCAATCTGGAACTAAGCATCAAATCCTTGGGGATTTTTCAAATCTCTGGATAGGTGCTGTACTGTAGTGATTCACACAGGGATCAGGAAATTGAGCAATTTAAATGAATCTTGGTAGAACCTCACGGTAAGGATCTGACTAATTAGGTGGAGTCTTGTCTTAGTGTGAGCACATGGAATGAGGCCACTGTTAAATGGAGACAGTTATAATTATAAATCAGGGCTAGGCAGAATATACCCCTTTTCTTTTAATTATTTGGGCAAATTTTCCCAGGAGATATTTCTCAGGCTGGTTCAACATGATGCCAAAGCATTCAGACCATTCAGTAAAGAATTCAGTCAGATGGACAGATAGAACAATAATATTCTTTTTTTTAATATTAAAACTTTTTATTTGCAAAACATATGTATGGGTAATTCTTCAACATTAACCCTTACAAAGCTTTCTGTTACAAATTTTCCCCCCAGTCCTCTCCCCTTCCCTAGATGGCAGGATATCCACTATATGTTAATTATGTTAAAATACTTGACAAATTGAATATATGTATGCATATTTCCATACTTATCATTGTTGTGCAAGAAAAATTGTATCTACAATAAAGAAAAATCAGAGAAAGGAAACACAATGCAAGCAAACATCAATAGAGAGCATGAAAATGTTATGTTGTGGTCCACATTTCCCATCCCTCTCTCTGGGTGTATATGGCTTTCTTCACTGAACAATTGGAACTGGTTTGAAACATTTTATTGTTGAAGAGAGTCATGTTCATTAGAATTGATCATCATATAGTCTTGTTGTTGCCATGTATAATGATCTTCTGGTTCTGCTCATTTCACTCAGCATCAGTAGAACAATAATATTCTTATTACAATTTTGATTTTACAAAAATATTTTCCTCACAGTTGATGTGTAAAGTCAATCAGGAAATTTTGGAACAATATAAATGAATACTGTTTTGTAGCAATTTAAGCCCATTTCTTCTCTTTGTATCCCATATGTAAGCAAAATATCTGTTTAAGATCATTTAGTCATTTTAGCCATGTCTAATTCTTGGTGATTCTATTTGGGATTTTCTTTGTAAAAATACTGGAGTGATTTGCCATTTCCTTCTGTGACTCATTTTACAAATGTGGAAACTGAGGTAAAAAGGGTAAAGGGACTTGCCCAGGATCTGGGCTGGTAAGTATCTGAGAGCAGATTTGAACTCAGGTTTTCCTGACTCCAGAGTCAATGCTCCATCCATTGCATCACTTGACTGCTCCATCTTTTCACTGAATATTTATTAGAGAGGCAGCTTGGTATAGTGAATAAAGTTTTGGTCTAGAAATTAGGAAGACCTGGTTATAAATTCCACTGCTAGTGAATAGTTAAGAACCCTTCATTAAGAGCCTACTAAGTGCCAGAAACTGTACTAAGCACCCATTTTAGGAACACAAATAAGAAAAAGAAAGGCTGATCTCCCCCCAAGGAGCTTATACTCTAAAGGAGAAAGACTATACACAAAAAGAAGCTGAAAGGAGCAGAGGAGTGGACAGCAGGTAGGGGGTGTGGTGTGATGTTTTGGTAGACAAAATGAAGGGTTATCTAGAAAATGCTGAGCCTCTCTGAGAGAGATTTTGGGACATTTATTGCTCAGTTCCCTAGCCTTTGTGTCAGAACTGAGGAGGTGTTGAGTACCAAAGATGAATCAATTTTAATGATGATTCATGAGGTTTTAAGTGATGATTTTATCCTTCAGGAAGCAAAGAAACCTCTGACAATAGCTGTGTGACTATAGAAAGATTATTGGTGCTAGTTGGTGCAAGGAGTCTAGAGTCAGGAAGACTCAACTCAAGTTCAAATCTGATCTCAGATATTTATTAGGCATGTGACTCTGGGCAAATCACTTAACCTTATTTGACTCAGTTTCCTTATCTGTAAAATGAGGTGGAGAAGGAAATGGCAAACCACCAAAAGGGGATCATGAAGAGTCAGACACTACAAAAAGCAACTAAATAATAAGACAAATTATTTAACTTTTCTGAACCTTAGACAACTATAAGGCTACAGCATTAAAGACAGGGGAGTAAGTCCTTGGCATTGTTTGAAAATGGTAAGTCACTCTTTACACAGATTTTTTTTCATGCTAAATTACTCTGATTTCCTTTCAACTTGTGCCAAAGCCTAACTAGGATGTTTCAGCCAGAGTTTATCCCAAAGTGCTAACATCTGTTGGCAAGGAGTGGGAAAAGAAAGGAAAGGGGAATGGGTTAGCTTCCTCCCTGAGGCAACCCTCTGGTCCACATTTTCACAGATCTCATCAATCTCATCCACAAACGCCATGTGCCACAGCTGTCTGGCTGCCCCAATGCCCATACAGCCTGGCACCTACACAAAACTTTTCCTTCCCCCTTTCATCAGTTCTTGGCAGTTGAGGATTTAGGAACAGGAATCAAGTATACTACAGGAGGGTGGGAGTTTCCCTTTCCTGGACAATGCCTTTCCTGGGAGTTACATGAGACTACCTGCAGTGTCAGTGGGAGCTTACATCAAAGCCTTTGGGACACTCCAGGTGACCTTCATTCCCTTCCCCCTTTTTCCTCCAGAGCTGATTTTACCTTGGATATCAGAGTTGCTAGTTACAACCCACACAATCCTATTTACAATCCATTTCATATTTTTAGTAGCTCTTCCCTGGATCCTCTGGGACTTTCTCCATATGCTTTTTAAAAAGCACAAGCTCCAATTTGCCTTTACATTAAAGTCTTTGTTACTGAACTCTAAACAGTGAAGATTTTCTTTCTAGTCTTGTCACAGTGGGCATGGGGATGGATTCTGAGAACACCATGGACACCATCAATATCTACTTGTCTTGTGAAATAGAAGACCTCAGCTTCATCCTTCTTCCTTGGTCTGAAAATGAGTTTGTAGCTTTGGAGGGTATTTGAGGTTCTGATTTTTTTCTGATTCTACTGATAAATATATATACACACATAGATAAATAGATATAGATAGATATATAGGGATAGGAATTAGTCCTGTGATCTCATTGGTGTGAGGAACCCCTTAAGTGAGAAAATAGAGGTAATTTCGCACTTTTTCTGTAACATATAGTCTTAGAAAGTTAACTAAGGTACTGAGAGATTTGGTGACCTTCAGGAGGACATATGCCATATGTCAAGGGTAAAACTTAAATCTTCCAAGTCTTCCTGATTCAGGGGTAGCTTTCTATTCACCATATTCTGCTGATATATGTATTATATGTGTATATCTATATCTATGTTTATAGATATAGATATACACACATTTGTTGTTGTTATTGAGTCATGTCTGACTCACTGTGACCCCATATGAGGTTTTCTTAGTGAAGATACTGGAGTAATTTGACATTTCCTTCTTAAGCTAACTGGGGGTAAAATGACTTGCTCAGAGTCACGTAACTACTAAGGGTTCAAGGTTGGATTTGAATTCACAGAGATGAGTTTTCCTGATTCTATTCACCAAGCCATCTAATTGCCTGTTTACACCTGATAGCATCTATGTAGATACACAATGCACTATGCATGTATACAATGCATTCCACATGTGTGCAAATACATATATGTTATCCATGTATGAGTATATATAATGTGTAAGAATATATGCACATATACACATACATGGCTTCCTAAAAGTCTTGGTGCAATTTAAAGTTTTAATAGTTTAAAACCACACCAAGACATTTGGGATACCATATATATGTATATATATATACATGTATGTATGTATATATATATATATAAATACAGAAACAAATATATATATACTAGTTTCTATAAGTATAGAAAAGTAGATGATAGATGATATAGATAGATGAAACTATAGATAGAGATAGAGATGGATATTATGGATATTATAATGTTCAGTATTGTTTGAATTATGAAGTTTTGTTTAAAAAGACTTTTAGCTTGATTCACAATAGAATAAAGTTAATATTTAGGTTCATTTACATCTCAACAAATTAGGATGATCCCTTGTGGGTTCTGGTTCAGATGTTAGTTTATTTTGGGGTTTTACTTGAACAACATATAAGAATTAGCTGGAAATACATGCAGAAAAAAGTAAATTTAAAACAGAGACTCTTCACATCAGCATGAATATTGACAGAATGCCTCCCCCCCCATTAGTCTCTAACATTTCCTTTGAAGAGAGGTGCCTCCATTTTGGTGATAATTTGGTGGTACTTTGTCTCCAAGCCCATCCCTTTTTTCTTCAAGTTTAAACTTGAAGTGGTCATGAAAGTACCCAACACTGGCATTTCCCACACTTTTTTCACAAACCTTGGTGTAAAGTCTCATTCTCGTTTTCCCTCTGCAAGACCCATGGGTTCTGATATGTGCAATTTGCTAGAAGGTTGTAGAAGCGGAATAATAAAGATGAGCAGCAGATGGACCTTAACTATGTGGAAAATAACGTGGGAATTTTTAGCTGCTGCTCAGTTGGGATCAGAGGCAGGTGTCTGTAAGCTTACTTTGCATAGCAGTTTAGTGCTTCATGGTGCACATATGGGCTTGTAATAAGCCCGAGTCCTCCTCTAGATTGAGGAGAGGAGGGGGCGATAGCATGAGGGGGAAGGAGGTCTGTGCCTTTGACATCCCTTTGTATTTTCTCACGAAATCAAATGTGTGTGTAACCCTGTGTCCTCCCAAGCCTGTTTTTGTAGAAGGATAGCCCTGTGACTTTCTTGCTGTAACCCTAGATTGTCTTCCTGTGATGAGAGAAGGAAGAAAAGGAAAAATGTCTCCTCTCCATTGATTAAACAAAAACATCTCTTTAGAGTGAATCTAATTTCACCAGAGTCTGAAAAGAAGGAAAGGAGAAAGTATAAGCTGCTTAGCCCACTATCTGTCCTGAGGAACGTGCTTGCCCACTATTTACAAATACATTTAGAAGCCTTGGAACCCATTGAAGCATCATGGAAAATAGTCCCTGAAAAATAAGAAGAGGAACTTTGGACAAGAAGACCAAAGAGATGGAGAATGAAAATCCAGTAGAACAGCAATGTATGCTCTCCTTGGGGTTCCTTACTTTATGTTCCAGTTGCTGAGGGCTTTATTGTAATAATAGGATTGCAAAACCAGTCAAGAGGGGAGATTACATACATTTGCCCAAAGAACCTCACAGGAGATCTGCCCTATGCTTTGAGGATTCAGGAATAGATATCTGACCTGTTGCTGTAAGGATTTCCAGATTTTGTTATCTATCCTTCTAAACATCTCTTATTTGGCCAATTTGCCCTACAGCTCCTCCTAATTAGAATGGGAATTTCTTGAGAGCAGGGACTATCTTGCATTTATAGGTGAATTTCTAACTCCAAGCTTTTTAAATAATACACAGGGTTTTTTTTAGTTCATCCCAAAAAGAATGGATTTGGTGTCTGGGGACCTGTATTCAAAACTTGGTTATGTTATTTGCTATAGAACTTTAGACCTAAAATCAAAACTCATAAGTTCAGATATGACCTCAGATACTTATTAGTATTAGTCACCTTAGCTCTCTCTGTTTGTCAAGGGATTTAGAAATATTATTTCAAGGCCTCACAACCTTGGGAAGTAGATACTACTATTATTCCCATTTTACAGATTAGGAAACTAAGATATAGAAATGAAACAACTTTCCCAGGATCATACAGCTAGTGAGTGTCTGAAATCAAATTTAAACTCAGGCCCTCTTGACTACAAGTATAAATGCACATAGATGCCTCATGACAATTCATGATATGAAAACAACCCAATAAATATTTAAATATATAAAGATGACAATAAAACAATCAAAATTAAATACTTGGAAATTATAATGATCAAGCTTGGAGATATAAGAAGACATCTCCTCTTCCCCCTTATTCTGCAGAGATGAGGGATCATAGGTATAGAACACTGAATATAACAATAGAATATATAAATGTGTTAATAAGGTTTTGTAACATTTTTTATTTCTTTTATAATTTTTTTTTGTTATAAGGGGTAGTTCCCTAGGAGAAGAAAGAGAAGAACATAGTGGGGAGTGTTAAATAATTTTAAAAGAGGTAATGAAGGAAGCTTCAAGGGGAGATCTTGGGCAAGGTGGGGAACCTCCAGAACATTGCCAAGTCATTATGAGATCTCTACTATAAGGAGGAAAGGGTAGTATTGGGTGAATGGGAGGAACTCTGTTGGAATGTGACCATCAGGGAGGGATAATAAGCACAATTTCTGGTAGTTTCTTATTTTAACTAATTATTCTTGCTAATCAAGTGCTAAGTTTGATTGTTTTTATCCTATTGAGTTTCAGCACTGTCAAAATGTAAATGTGAACTTAAAAAACAACTATTAATCATTATTTTAAATTGTTGTACTCTCTAAATTTTGCTGCCCTCCAGCAAAACCCAAACCTCCCAACCCCACTTCTGTGTCCTATCATCACTTTGCATCCTATCATCACTTCAAGGGCTGGGTGAGTCTGTGGTTGAAGCTGAGAAGATCCATTGTTTCAACCTCCCAGGCTGTCAAGTAGCTGAATGATTCCAATTTGATCTTGAAAAACAGGAGGAAATGAGCAAGCAAGGCAACCCCACCCTGCTTCTGCTTTACACTCTCCATGCATGTCCCCAACTATAGTCAAGTCAAGGCAGGAAATATTTACAGACTGTCAGTGTTAGGTACTTTGTCAGACATAGAACCTACAATCTAGGTGGGCAAAGGCTATCTCCTTCCATAAAACAACTAGAAAACTATACTAGATGACCACAAGTCATCTAGTATGAAATATGAGAATTCAAAGAAGCAGTTCAGTGTTATGGAAAACGCTACGGGCTGAGAGCCCAAAGATAGCTTTGGGAATGTTGTCTATCATTCTCATTTTACTGACAAGGAAACTGAGGCCTGGGAAAGTACAGTGACTTTTTCAGGGTCACAAGTATTTATAATAATAATAATAGCTAGCATTTTTATAGCACTTTAATATTTGCAGAGCTCTTTGCAAATATTTCATTTTTACAATAATCCTCAGAAGTAGGTGCTATTGTTATCCCCGCTTTTACAATTGAGAAAATAGAGGCAAGCAGAGGTTAGGTGACTAGCATGGGAAATTGGTTTTGAAATCATATCTACCTAAATCTCTACCCAGTAAGCTACTTAACTCCCCTGTAGTTCACAAAAAATAGTAAAGAAGCAAATAGCAAAGTTTCAGGGTTTTCTTCATCTATAAATTGGAATAAATATGATCACACTCACTGAGCAGTTTGTGAAATGAGAGTTGTGCAAAAGTGCAAAACCTATTGTTTGTCCTTTATTTTTGAACAGGATCAGTGATATCATGGGTGATGTCTTGATCCACTTGTGAACTGGATTTAAATGAGGCAGAGTTGCACAAAGATGTCAGTCTCTTTTCCAGCATCATCAAACTCCAGTGACCAAGATAAAAGCCAAGACAACTGGCAATGGCCCAGGATGCAGCAGACGACTGTGGTCTGTTCAATGTCTAACCAAGTCTAAGCTCTCCACAATACTTGCTTTAGTCACCTTCATGGCTATTGAAACAAATTATTCTCATCTACTTGTTCTGCCAGAGAAAGTCTTTACCTGCTTGGGATGCACATTCCCCAACACACTCACAGTTTTGAAGCCTCTTGATTCCTTTTAACCTGGTTTATCCAGTTCAGAAGAACCTCGAAAGAGTTATGAACTGATGCAAAGTGAAGTGAGCAGAATGAGATGAACAATGTGCACAGTACACAATAGCATCAATATTGTAAGGCTTATAAATGAAAGACTTAGCTATTCTCAGCAATACAATGATCCAATACAATTTCAAAGGACTTACGATGAAAAATCCTATCCACTTCTAGAGAAAGAATCGAAGGGATCTGTATGTAGATTGAAGCATGCTACAATTTCTTGGAGTCATAGGTGAGAGTTAGATAAAAGTGAAAACTAAATGTGGATGAGCACATCAGAGATGCTAGTGCTTCCTGAATATCCTGAATATTCCTGAACATCTCCTTTATTTTATTTTTTTTAATTAAAGTTTTTTGTTTTCAAAATATATGCATGGATAATTTTCAACATTCATCCTTGCACAACCTTGTGTTCCAAAATTTTTCCCTCCCTTCTCCCCACACCCTCCCCTAGATGGCAAGTAATTCAATATATGTTAAATATGTGTAATTCTTCTATACATATTTCCACAAATATGCTGCATGAGAAAAATCAGATCAAAAAGGAAAAAAAAAAGGGAAAGCAAACAACAACAAAAAGAGTGAAAATACTATGTTGTGGTCCACATTCAGTTCCCATAGGCATCTTTTTTTTTTAATTAAAGGTTTTTATTTGCAAAACATATTCATGGATAATTTTTCAACATTGACTCTTGCAAAGCTTTCTGTTACAAATTTTTCCTTCCTTCCCCCCACCCCTTCCCCTAGGTGGCAGGAAGTCTAATACATGTTAATTATATTAAAATACTTGACAAATCGAATATATGTACATATTTCCACAGTTATCTTGCTGTACAAGAAAAATGGGATCTACAAGAAAAAAATCAGAGAAAGGAAACCCAATGCAAGCAAACATCAATAGAGAGCATGAAAATGTTATGTTGTGGTCCACATCTCACATCCCTCTCTCTGGGTGTATATGGCCTTCTTTACTGAACAATTAGAACTGGTTTGAAACATAGGTCTTGAATAATGGGGTTGGACTAGATAGCTATTAATATTCCCTTCAGCTCTAAATCTTCGATCCCATGGCTCTCACACCTTGTTTCTTCTTTTCCCAAGGACCACTATTGCACTTATTATTCACCCACTGAGACAGCTCTGTTTGAATATCCCACTGGCCACTCAAATGCAAAATGTCCAAAATCTTACCCTCTCTTCTTTCTTTTGATGGCACCTATATTCACCTTCTAACTCAGTTATTGAAATTTATAAAATAATTTATGTAAATTTAATATCTATTATATATTTGTTTATATATTTAATCTATAAACATATATAACATAAAATATATAATATGCAAATATATTTATTTAATGATTTATACTAATATATAACTATAACCATACGATAGAATATATAATATAAATATAAAAATAAATACAGTAATATAAAATTATAATACTTTTTTATTCTTCCCCAGTTCACTAGCCATACATTGGTTGCTAAGACCTGTTTTTACCTCTGAAGTATCTTTCACATACACTTCTTCTGTTGGCTGCATTGCAGCCACCCTACCTCAGGTGCTCATCCCCTCTTGTTCCATCCTAGGCCACTTTCCTTCACTTTTTTTCATTGATATCTTGGCTTTTTGTTCTTCCACATGAGTTTTAATTTTTTAGTTCTATAAAATAATTTTGATAATTTGATTGGTATGGCACTGAATAAGTAAATTAATTTATATAGGATTGTCATTTTTGACACATTGGCTTGGCCTTTTTTGGGCAATAAATGTTTTTCCAATTGTTTAGGTCTGAATTTGTATGAAAAGAATTTTACTCCCAAGAATTTATATTGTCTAATGAGATTTCTCTTTCTACCTCTTGCTGCTAGACTTTGTTAATTATATATATATATATATATATATATATATATATATATATATACGTGTATGTGTGTGTGCGTATGTGTGTATATATATACATATATATTATATGCATATATTATTATGTTATATATATTATATATACATATTATTATATGTATACATATACATATACATATATATATATATGCTAGTGATTTGTATGAGTTTATTTATTTTTTTATCCTGCAACTTGGCTGAAGTTGTTAATTATTTTAAGAAAACATATTAGTTTTTTAGTTGATTTTCTAGGATTCTCTAATTTACTACCATATTATCTGCAAAGAATGATAGTTTTGTTTCCTTATTGCCTATTCTAATTGCTTCAATTTCTTTTTCTTCTCTTATTGCTATAGATAGCATTTCTAGCGCAAAAGTGAATAATATTGGCGATAATGGGCATCCTTGCTTCAACTCTGATCTTAATTGGAAGGCTTCTAACTTATTCCTTTTACAGATAATGCTGCTAATGGTTTTAGATCAATACTACTTATCATTTTAAGGCAAGTTTCATTTATTCATATCTGTCTCTTCACAGATTGTAGTTGTGAAGTAAAAGGGACATCAGAGTCCAATCCCCTCATTTTACAGATGAGGAGACTGAGGTCCAGGAAGGTTAATTGACTGAAAACCACCCAGATAGTATTTAAATCTTTGGATTCCAAAGTCAGGGCCCTTACTGTATTGCCTTGTCATTGCACAAAGAAACTAGGGGATTCAATATATTTCCATTTTATTTTTCCAAGTTTTCCTAGGCTGATAAAATTTCAGAATACAAGGGTAGAGCTAGGTGAGGTTTGGGGAAAAAAAAGTAAGGTGAAAAAAGCCTACCTCTGCCATCTTGTAGTGATTCATCTGAAATGACTAAATTATGGCCAGAGGCAGCAAGAAAGGAATGTCAGTTGTTTGGTCTCCCCACACCCAAACATTGGCTTCCAATGAGTTTAACAGTGCCATGATTACAGGGCGGCAAAAACCTAAAACCATTGTCTTGCTTACACAGCACAGTGATATAATATAATTTCTTTATAACCTTGTTATGTGTTTCCAACCTGAAATGGGATAGAAAGAAATCTTGCATTGGAGGATGGAAGGATGAGAAAAAGATGGAAAACTAGTGTGATTAGGGACACAGCGTCTTACAAGTGATTTTTGCCTTCCCACCCTAGTGGTATTTACCATATAATAATCAGGTCAGTTTCTATCTTCCATATGAAGCCATCTTTATCTGCCCTAAGAGTAACCTCCCTGTCAATCTGCCTGGTATTTAACCACTTTGTATATATTTTCTTTTTTTAACTTTTAAAAATTTATACTGTATATACACATATATACAGTATATATAGTAGGCAAAATAATAGGTGCTTTAAAATGTTTATTGAATGAATGAATACATGCTTGTTGTCTTCCCCAATAGAATGTAAGCTTCTTGAGTTTTTCCCATTCTTTGTATTTACCTTCTTTCTAGGGTCTTCATTTGACAATTCACAGCACAAAGTTCACATAGATTTGGTTTCCATCTTCACATAATATGTTAAAACATACTTGCTGGTTGATTGATTCTAGAATAGTAATACCTTTATTTTGTGTAGCACATTACAGTTCAGGAACATAATGGATAGAGTTCTGGAGTTCTGGACAGTTCATAAATAACCTCACACACTTACTAGCAGTGCAACCCTGTTTACCTCAGTTTACTCATCCGTAAAATGAGCTGGAGGAGGAAATGGCCAATCACTCCAGTATCTTTTCCAAGAAACCCTCAGATGGGATCATCAGTTGAAACCACTGAATAACAACAAGGTCCCTTTCAGCTCTCAATCTATGATTCTATGATCCTAGGGATTTCATTTCTCCAGTGAACAATGCAGATCTGTCATCTCCCAAGCTATTTGTCATAGAAACTTCCCCTCTACGATGTGTCATCATAGAAGTAGATTTTGTAACAATAGAAAAAAATGTCATCAACAATATGTTAGATGGATGCAGAGTGGATAGAATACTGAACTTGAAATCAAGAAGATCTGAATTTAAATCTTGCCTCAGACACTGGCTGCATAACTCTGGGCAAGACATATTAACCTCTCTCAGCTTCATTTGTAAATCAAAGCGTTTGGACTCAGTGGTCATGAAGGTGTCTCCTTTCCAACTTTAACTATATGATCTTAAGCGAGTACAATAATATCTTTAAGCAACGTAGAAATTTTTCTGCATTTTTTTCTTACAAGAAAGTGACTATTGGGTCTAATTCTCCCAGGAGACATCTCCCTGCTCTGTACATTGCTATTCCTTTGAAGTCAGTGAGTATTTTGCATGTGAGGAAGATTGGAATGTGATGGAGAATTTGGTTGTAGGGACTTTCCAGCAATGATTTTCTTTTATCATTGGCTTTCTTCCTCCAGTTTTAGCGGGTCTCCAAGGGCCTCTGAGCTGGCATTGTTCATGGATTTCAAAGGTCTTTTTAATTGAGCAGTAAAAAAAGACTTTCTATAGATAATTTCCCTAGAAATGAAGCCATCCTTAGACTACTTTTATTCCTTGGTGCTCCCTGTGCTATAAAGTTCATTGAAGATACTCCATCTTCAGACTTTATTAGTCAATTCTCAAACCTTTTTCTTTTTTTTAATAAGCCTGCTTGAGGAATTCTCTATAGGATGCTCTAGTGGATAGCCTTTTAAAAATCTAAAGCTTACTTTATCAATTGAGCTGTTACCACTTAAATCATATTGTCTTCTTTGGATTTGTATTAGCACTCATGAATTCCACTTGGGTCATATAGGACTCGAAGAACCTAGATATGCATACACATCTAAAGTACATATCAAGAGGAAGGTTGTCAGAAAAGTGATTTCTCTATGGAGAGAAAATAAAAAGAATGGATTCATACTTTAAGAGCTAGGAATAAATACTGTCCTAAGATCAAAGTTCATTTCCATTCAGTTACCTCCAAGTTAACACTAGAAAGACCAGGAATGTCAATTTGATGCCATAATTTTAAAAAAAAAATTGTTAGAATTTACTATAATTACTCCCATCTATGAAAATGCACCTTAAACAGGAAAAATAAAATAAATTGTTGAAATAAAAAAAATCATTCTACTATCTTCAATAGGTACAAATGCACTGCTTGTGTCACTTGAAATCCTTTGAGGCATTCTTAACTTCTGGTCCTTTTTAAGGTCAGAAAGAAGAAGGCCCAGGAGGGGAAAACACAATTAAAACCCTGTAGAAGTTAATATGTCTTCTTGTGACTCTCTCAACAGAATGGCCTTGCAAGTCATGGTTATGAGGTACATTTTGGGTACTATACCAATTGGCCAATCTCCTTCTCTTGAATCAAGGACTTAATTGCTTAATTTGTCTAGGATCTCATAATGGAACTCATTACTTATTCCATCAGGGCCTCTGAGCTGTGTCAGGATGATTTAGCAGCCTTATAAGTTTTCTCTCTACTCTCTAATAATTCTAATTTTACATTAAATACTTTGGAATGACAGGAAGATGTAACTTATCAAAATGACTGGGTTTGACTTTAAAAACATCCTTTTTCTAAGGAAGAAAAGTACAGCTGTTGAAAGAGTCTTTTAAACTGAAAATTAATATTTAACTAAGTTATCACTAAACCTTTTCTCGTTTTAGCCCTTGATTGCTTTATTAGAAGTAATTGCTTAGCTTGGTTTAAGAAGATTGGCTTAGACAGCTTACTCGCTTTATACTTCATCCATATAAACTTTGTATTACACATTTGAAATGAAGTTTAACTCTTAGAGTTCCAAAAATTGGAATGAGAGGAGGGAAGCAAGGCCATGGATAACACCCTTTCAAAATAAAGGTGATTCCATTTCTAATATGAGAATATTACTCTCTTTAAAACTATTCTTTTTACTAATGTCAGTCAGTCTCAAGGCACCTCAAGAGCTCAGAGAGCAAATTTAGCAGTGTGGATTTGAAATGAGCAGAGAATAGGGTCATTTGTCTGCAATGCTCTGGTAGGAGGACTTTCAATTCTCCTTTTCCTGTTTCTTATTATAATTACTATTTGGTTTCACAATGACAACCCTCATCACTAAGGCCTTTCCAGCTTACACATGGCAGGAAGATTAATGAAAAAAGGAAGCACACTCTTTTGGCATTAGCGCTACTGCTGGCTGTTAATATAACAAATATAGTGGCAGCCCATTAAATCAATTTATAAGATTTATGTTTGTGGCAGTGGGTGAGGAGGTTTGGGATAGGAAATGTAAAGGTGAAAGGCCTGAAATGTTAGTGAGTGGTAGATGAATTCCATTCTTTACTTTTGAGTCCTGAAAGGAACAGACATTTCCTATGTGTTTTGTTGATTGTCCAGACTTAAGAAAGTGGTGGGAGAAAATGTTAATAATTCATTATAGCCTAAAAATGTCTAACGCATTATATACATTTCCCCCTTTCTAAGCAGAGCCAGTTGTTAAACATTTGTTAGCACTCCCCTGTGTAGGGAACTCCCAGGGAGGAGTTTTTCCCCAATCATGTTAGCACTTGCATTGCCAATCTAGTCTTAGAGAGTTGCCTAAACTGCTATATGGCATATATTAATATTTTAAATTAAGATTATTAAAATTAATTTTGTTTTGATAATTTTGTAATGTGCCTTTAGAGAATCTGGAATATCTTGGGCAGCACTGAAAATAATTTTTTAGATCCAGCTATTCACAACATATATTGTTCCTTTCTACTCCAGAGAATTTTGAAATAAGAGAATCAATGCCTTTCTCTTTCATTTCTTAAAATAGCCAATTTGCTGAGCCACAGAGATCTGCCATGTTCGTGAAGGTTGTTCAGGAAGAAACATCTCTCAATATATATTCAAAATTTCTAGAAGTGTATATGCAGGGGAGGGAGCATGGGATAATTAGACAGAGTATGTGATTTGGAGTCAGAGGAGCTTGGTTCAAAGCCCAGACCTGCCATTTTTTACCTCTGAGATCTTCAGCAAGTCATTTAACATCTAGGGGCCCGAAATTCCTCAAGTATAAAATGTGGGTAGTTGGATTGTTGTTTAGTTATTTTTCAGTTGTGTTTGACACCATTTGGGGTTTCCTTGACAAAGATGATGGAGTAATTTACCATTTCCTTCTCCAGTTCATTTGACAGATGAGGAGACTGAGGCAAATAGAGTTAAGTGACTTGCCCAGGATCATACAGATGGTAATTGTCTGAAGTTGGATTTGAACTCAAGATGAGTCTTCTTAACTCCAAACCTGGAGCTCTATCTACTGTGTCACTTAGCTAGTTGGACTAGGTAATAGATATATAAGATTTCTTTCTTTTCTAAATCTCGTGAAACCCTTTAAATAGTTTAGACATAATTACCTTATTGAAACAAGCAAAATTTATATGAAATTTGGTATCTTTTAAAAAAATAATAGTTTTTTTATTTTTCAAAATACATGCAAAGAGTTTTCAGCATTCAACCTTACAAAATTGTGTTCCAAATTTTTCTCTCTCTATCCTGCCTTCCTCCATCCCCTGAACAGCAAGTAATACAATATATGTGAACCATGTACAATTCCAGAAGAACATTTTTAAAAAAGCCTTTCTTGCAAATGGATTGTTTTATGAGTAAAAAGTAGGTTTTGATAAATGCATCAGAGCTGAAGAGCTCTGACAACCTTTTTCTTCAAATTCCTACTGCCTGAAACCAAATCCTGGCTTCTATTTTTTTCTAGTACAAAAATCCCAAAGGCCTTGATGAACCCAATGAGTGCATCTTGTTCTTTATTAGGGTGAGGACCAGGTTCCAAAGGAGAGAACTCAGTGACAGTGAGTGACATGGTGCTTGGATCTTTTGTAACAGCTAGAGTCATTCAAAATCTGAACTAGATTGGACATAATTCTTACAGGCGCCGTTTCCCAAGAATCATAAACAGACCATCCCAGGCCTATAGGCAAAGTGTGTGGTGTAAGACTTCCAGCTCTTGGTGATGGGAACTGTGTAGGAAACTAGAAAAGTTGCTAATTCTGACTCAGCCCTTACACATCAATGTCTTTCCATATTGCTTGGGACTGTTGATCACTTTTTTCTTTCTGATACTTTATCCTAATCCTGGTTTTCCTTTGCTATTGAGTTTTCATGAATTTTCTCCCATCTTTCCAACTTTTTTGCTCTTATTTGCTACTTGCTTATCCTCCTGCCTTCTCAACTTTTGAATATTTCTTATTTCTCTTCTGTTCTTTGGTAATCCCATCCATCCCAATAGGAACATCTAGGTGGATCTAGTGGATAGAGCACTCTACTTGAACAAGAAGACTCATCTTTCTGAATTCAAATCTAGCTTCAGGCGCTTGCTAGCTCTGTGATCCTGGGCAAATCAGTTAACCAATATGTTAGTTTCTTATTTGTAAAATGGGCTGGAGAAGGAAATGGCAAACTA
This sequence comes from Myrmecobius fasciatus, assembly GCA_023553655.1. Classification (NCBI taxonomy): domain Eukaryota; kingdom Metazoa; phylum Chordata; class Mammalia; order Dasyuromorphia; family Myrmecobiidae; genus Myrmecobius; species Myrmecobius fasciatus. The sequence continues at coordinate 155,707 of JAJPUD010001141.1, forward strand.
CTCCAGTATCTTTGCCAAGAAAACCCTAAATGGGGTCATGAAGATTCAGATATGACTGAAGCGACTTAACAACAATCACTCCAATGACTTCACTTATCTCCCTTCTCTCTGGATCTCAGTTTCTTCATTTGTAAAATGAAAATACTACACTACATGAGTTCTAAGATTACTGTTAGCTCTATAATACTTGAGACCATGATCCTACGAGTTCCCTTGATTGCCTTCCAAATCTACATCTTTAGTCTCAACAAAGAGACTAAAAAAGAAAGAAGCAGGTTCAAATCCTGCCTCTGTTGCTTGCTGCCAGTATTCAGATTGCTTTTTCTTTCAGTCTCAGTTTCCTCATTGGCAAAATGAGTGGGACAAACTAGATGACCTCTAAAGTTACTTCAAGCTCTAAATTTATAATCTTACAGTCCCATGTCCAAAAAGAAACTCTTCTTTTTCCTTTTCCTCCTAAACAAGTCCCTTTCTATAACTGGTTTGCTTTTGTACATGGCATTACCATCTTGCCAATCATCCCAGGTCTCCTCATCCATCTAACCCCCACCACATACAATTACTTGTCAAGTCATGGCAAGTCTAATTTAGTTACATCATTTATCTAATATTTCTCCATTCTTACAGCAACCACCATGATCTAAACCCTTATTTATTTTTTGTATTGTCTATTCATTATATATAGAAGAATTGAACACATTTAACATATATGGGATTACTTGTCATCTGGGGGAGGAGGTGGGAGGAAAGGAGGAAAAAATTTGGAACATAAGGTTTTGCAAGGGTGAATGCTGAAAATTATCTATGCATATGTTTTGAAAATAGAAAGCTTTAATAATAATATAAAAATTATCTATTTTTTCCTTTTAAAAATTCATTTTAACAAATACAAAACAAGAAAAAACATTTCCATGTACATAGCAGAATGCAAAGAGAGGATACAACACAAAACAATAAATTTCCATTTCAAACTGTTTATTTTTTTTAATTTAAAATATTACACATTGTTTTCAAAGCTACCCAGCTTTTCTGTGCTTCCTTCTAAATTTTCTTTGGTTCTCTTTTATGCACTTTGTATTTTTTCTCCCTCCCTCCCCAACACAACCTATAATTAAACATGAATATACACACAAACAAACACAAACATCTCTGAATCTCTCTCTCTTTCTCCATCTCTATATCCATACATACACATTTATATATGTAAGATCATATACATATATTTGTCAGTTCTTTCTTTAAAGCTAGATGGCACCTTCCTTCACATGTCGAAGTCTTTGCATTCTTTCTAAAATCAAATAACTCATAGTTTCTTATGTCATAGTAACATTCTATCACAATCATACACCACAACTTGTTTAGCCATCCCTCAAATGAAGAGCACCTGTCCTTTTAGCCAATCTGATAGGTGTCAGATGATATCTCAAAATTATTTCAAATTGTATTTCTCTAATCAATAATGATTAAGAGCATTTTTATGTGATAAAATATAGTTTGATTTTTTCATCAAAAAACTGCCTGTTTATATTCTTTGACCATTTATCAATTAGGGAATGATATGCATTCTTATAAATTTGGCAAAGTTCTTTATACATTTGAGAAATAAGCCCATTAGAAGACTGGGACACTGATGCATTGTTGGTGGAGCTGTGAATGGATCCAACCATTCTGGAGAGCAATTTGGAGCTATGCTCAAAAAGTTATCAAACTCTGCATACCCTTTGACCCAGCAGTGTTTCTATTGGGCTTATATCCCAAAGAAATCATAAAAGAAGGAAAGGGCCTCACATGTGCAAGAATATTTGTGGCAGCTCTTTTTGTAGTGGCTAGAAACTGGAAACTGAATGGATGCCCATCAATTGGAGAGTGGCTGAATAAATTATGGTATATGAATGTTATGGAATATTATTGTTCTGTGAGAAACGACCAGCAGGACAATTTCAGAGAGGCCTGGAGAGACTTGCATGAACTGATGCTGAGTGAAACGAGCAGAACCAGAAGATCATTATTCACGGCAACAACAATACTATGTGATGATCAATTCTGATGGACATAGTTCTCTTCAATAATGAAATGCTTCAAACCAGTTCCAATTGTTCGGTGAAGAGAGCCATATACACCCAAGGAGAGGGATGTGAAATGTAGACCACAACATATCATTTTCATGCTCTCTATTGATGTTTGCTTGCATTGTATTTCCTTTATCTGATTATTCTTTCTTGTAGATATGATTTCTCCTGCACAAAAATGATGTGTGGAAATAAGTATACATATATTCGATTTCTTAAGTATTTTAACATAATTAACATGTAGTGCATATCCTGCCATCTAGGGGAGGGGTGGGGAGTAGGGGGGGAAAATTTGTAACAGAAAGCTTTGTAAGGGTTAATGTTGAAGAATTACCCATACATATGTTTTGCATATAAAAAGTATTAATAAAAAAAGAGAAATAAGCCCATTATTTGACAGAGCATCTATGAAAGTTTTTTATCCACAATTTTCTTCTTTCTTTCTAATCTTGGAAATCTTAGAAAATGCTTCCTAATTTTTTTGATTGAATCCAAGTCATGACTATATATTGACATCAGAAAACATAAATCCTACATCTGGCTTTACTGCAAACTAGTCAAGTTACTTTGGCCAAATCATTTAACCTCTCTAGATTTCAATTTCCTAAAAATGAGGGGATTGGACAGAAGAGCGATAAATCAAAACAGTGGGTGGCAACCCAACACAAGGTCACATAACTGAATGCGGAGGTTATGAAAAATTTGACAATAGTAAAGGGTTTTTGGATGATTTATATCCTGTAGCATCAACTATTCTACCAAGATTTAATTCTTTTTTTATTTAAGCTTTTTATTTTTCAAAATATATGCGTGGACAATTCTTCAACATTAGCCCTTGCAAAACCTTGTGTTTCAATTCCCCCTTTTCCCCCATGCCCTCCCCTAGATGGCAAGTAGTCCAATACATGTTAAACATGGTAGAAATATATGTTAAATCCAATATATGCATGCATATTTATACAATTATCATGCTGCACAAGAAAAAATCAAATAAAACTAATAAAAAAATGAGAGAAACAAAATAAAATGTAAGCAAACAACAACAAAAAGAGTGAAAATGCTATGTTATGAACCACACTCAGTTCCCACAGTCCTCTTTCTGGGTGTAGATGACTCTCTTCATGACTGAACAATTGGAACTGGTTTGAATCATCTCATTGTTGAAGAGAACCATGTCCCTCAGAATTGATCACAAGATTTAATTCTTTATGTAAAAATAAACAAACACTCATCTCATTAGTATTCTTTTGTCTTTAATAAATGATATTTTAATTGACATATATATATATATAGATATTTATGATATTGTATACTAAAGAATTGTTTTAAATTAAATTTCTTTATGATTTATTATCAGTAAATGTTTGATTTGCATATTAGTTTTATTTATCTGTACATCTGTGGACATGAAAAAATTTCTTGGGTGAAAAGAGGTCATCAATAGAAAAAAATTTTAAGAAGACCTGATCTAGATAATTTCAAAACTGTCACATAATCCCAAAAGCATCATTTTGGGAATAAGGAATCAGGCATTGAGTTGTATGTAACTCTACCATTAACTGATTTCATGACTTTGAGCAAGTTACTTCCAATTTCTGGATCTTGGTTTCCCCATCTGTAAATAATGAGTTTGCATTACATAATAACTGGAGTCCCTTCCACCTCTAAAATTTGGTGTGAAATGCTATGGAATTCTATGTTTTTTTCTTAATGTTTGATATTTTATTCTAATATTAATTCTCTAGGACAAAATATAAATTCTTCTTGACATCTAAAGCCCTTTACACCTGATTCCAATTTATCTTTCCAACTTGTTCTACTATCTACACTCTATAATTCAGTCAAGCTAAATATTCTGCTATTCTCATTCTCTATGAGATGTCTATCTACTCTATTTCTCATCTTCTGGTCTTTGCACAGAATGATTCAAGTGCCCTGGAGTATATTCTCTGATCACACTGGCCACTTGGAATCTTTCCTTCAAAGTTCTACTCAAACAACCCCCTGTGCTAACCTTGATTCCTATAGCTGATAATCCTCCTCCTCCAAAAAAGTCCTTTTATTTATTTTACAACTATTTAGTATGAATCTATGTGTATTTGTTGTTTTTCATCAATGGAATGCAATTTCCTTGAGGGCAGAAACTGTTTCATTATTATCACTGATTCTCCAGTGCCTGGCACAAAGTAGGTACTTAAATTAATGATTGTTTGATGAATTGATGGTGGGAATTTCTGTCTGGTTGCCTTGTTGCTATCTACCAATAATAACCATAACTGGTTGTTTAAATAGAGGTTATATAAGATATAATAGAAGGAGCATTAATAAGAGATAGAAGACCTGAGTTCTGCCACTGTGACTCGAGGAGTCTTATAATCCCTCTAGGCTATGTAATATGTGGGGGCTGAACCAAATTATTTTGAAGTTCTTTCTCAGTGTTAACAGTAATTGAGTCTAGGTAATAAATAGCTGATATTCATAAGATTTACAATAAGATTTTACATACATTATATGATTTGTTCCTCCACCCAGTGTTAGTTGTTATTCCTATTTCACAAATCGAAAAATTAGATTAAGAGAAATCATTCTGACTACCAGCTCAGTTCTATCCATTAGACTAATAGTTCTCAAACTTTCCAGTCTCTTGATTCCTTTATACTCTTAAAAATTACTGAGGACCCCAATGAGCTTTTATTTATGTGAGTTATATCTATTGATATTTACTGTGTTAAAAATTAAAATGCATAAAGTTAAAAAATATTTATGTATTAAAATCAAAACTGCCATTTCATGTTAGTATAAATAATACATTTTATGAAAATAATTGTGTTTTCCAAAACAAAAAAAATTAATGAGCAGTGGCATTATTTTACATATTTCTTCAGGTCTCTTTAATGTTAAGTTTATTAGAGCACAACAGGATTCTCTTATCTGCTCCTCCTTTTGATTTGTTGTGATACACTGTTTTGGTTGAAGTGTATAATATTCATACAGATGTGAAATTGGAAGGGAAAAGAGTATTTTATCAGCAAAGATCATTTAGGTATTATTATAAAAAGAGTTTTGACCTCACAAATTTGATCCCCCCCATGAAAGATTAAGGGGACTCCCAAGGCTGAGAGGATCACACTTTGAGAGTCACTGCAGTGCATCTATTGCTCTGAGATGCTTAGTCTTTTTGTAAGTATTTATTGATTGCTGCTGTTGTTAATCCTTCATTCTCAAAGAGGACCAGAGACATCATAAGGGTGATGTTTTGACTTGCAAATAAATTAGATTTCTGTGAGACAGAGCTGCTCAAAATTATCAGCCTCTTTCTCTCCTCCAATCATCAAAGTCCAGTGGCAAGACAAACGTCAAGCTGAATGTGACTGGTGACAGCCTGGGATGTTAATTGTCTCTCAATAGTTTAGGACAGATTTTGGTATTCTTCCAGTTTTTTAACTAACAAACTGAGGCCCATCAAAGTCAATTGACTTTGCTCAACTCAAACAGCAAATCAGTGATATGAAACATTATAATTTACTTTCCATAAACTGCTAATCATTTTATGATTTAAGATTATCATTTAAAGTATTTATGTGCCTTGATAATTTAGTTTTGCATCAACTATATGAAACTTTCATTCTAGAAGCTGTTTTGTAAACACTAGTCTTATGGCCTTTCCCTGTAACTATTCTAGGTAGCTAGGAAACACATTTTTTTTCCAACTCATGGAACAATATGTATTTAATTCTTTTTGGCTCTCAGAATCACTACCAAATAGATGAAAATGAGCAGGATTGTGTGATAATGAAGGGAGCAAAAAGCAAATCTCTTACATCAGTGTATTTTGTGCAGGGAGCTATTAAGGTGTCTACCCTGCATGTTTTTTCTGAATTTACATTCTGACTGAAATGTAATGGTTAGATGGACAAGCAGTAATTGGTGTGCTGGGAAAATGAATTAACACAGACTTGTCTTCCCTGCAAAGTGCAAAATATATTTATATCTTCCGTCTCAGAATGCTAATATGGTGATCCAGTTTTCATTGATCAGAATCGTAGAGAGCTAAAATCTCTGGTCCTTGATTTTACTTAAAACCCTTAAGGTACCTGTTTTATTTAATTTCATGAATTCTTTCCAAACCTCTGATGACACTTCTGCCTTGGGTGAGCCCACTAATAAAAATGCACATGTACACTTTCACAGTAAATATTTTATGACGGACATTGAAAAACCCAAGGACATTGAGGGAAAAATTATTTGAGGCAGGGCAGGATCTGACTGAACCTTGAAGTTTTCCTTTATTTTGTCCTTAAATTATGGAAAATGTGATTTATTTGGTTCAATTCTTTGTTGTCAAAGAAGGATATCATCACCACTGTATGCTGTCTTTCTTCCTCAACTGTAACAGTACCTGTTTGATTTCATTTAGACTACTGAAGACAAGTACCACTTTTCCCCCTAATATTTTAAAAGGGTGCAAATAATATTCAGAGGATCAGAGAATTTTAAATCTGGAGCTAAAAAAGCCAACTATTCAACCCCCCTCATTTTACACATTAGAAAACTGAGAGCCATGGAGGTTCAAATAGGAAACTGAGGTCCAAGGTCATACAAGGAGTGAGCATCAGAGGCAGAATTCAAACCCAGCTCCTCGGACTCCAGATTTCCATGATACCATAATATATTAAGAACAACTAAAATATTGTCACATTTTTAGATCACAAGAGACAAAACTTTCCCATATCAAGAACTAAGCAAAAAAAAACATTTATTTGCAGCAAATATGCCTGGGATTCCCTTATCAATATACGTGCTTATGTATGGGCATAGCTCTTAAAGGAAGTGAGAGGGGAAGAGGATAGCAACCTTTTGATGAAAGGACACCCACAAAAGGAAATGTTATGTGGACAGTTCCATGATGGGAAACACCATGAAGTTACCTATGTGACATTTCTTGGAAAAGCAGGAATTTGGGCTCCATGAGGCAGTCTGACCATCTTTCCAGATTTTAACAAATATCTATTTAATCTCAAGTCCTTCAGTCTTTCTTCATATGTACTATTTGATAACTTTCTTATTCAATTTCATAATGAGTCCCTCCTATCTATCTATCTATCAATCAATCTATCTATCCATCCATCCATCCATCCATCCATCTATCTATCTATCTATCTATCTATCTATCTATCTATCTATCTATTTATTTATCTTTTTGAAACTGGGTTGCAGTATTTTTTGAGGCTTGAAGAGTAATAGTCAGTGATTACTTGTGGATCCAATTCCATTGCCCATTGTAACTTAAGTTTTTATCTGCTCTGTCTTTCTGATTTGCCTCCCCCTAGGCAGTTTGGTAAGTCTCTGTTCAAAAGGTCTTAACATACTGGTGCCTTATTTAGTGTGGACACCCTACCGATTTTAACCCTATAGTAGCTAGAACTCTTGAACTCAAACAATCCATCATCATCCATCCCTTACATTAATGTCTCTCCTTAGCAGTAAGTACCACAGGCATTAGCCATAACACCTAACTCCTCGATCACCTATTTAATTTCTAGAGTATATAATACCTGGAATTCACTTTCCTATCATTTCAGTCTTCTGTTCTGTGAAGTCTCTGTGATCTCTACCAGCCAAAAATATTTTCTCACACTGGGAAAGACTTACATGAACTGATGCAAAGTGAGTAGAACCAGGAGAATATTGTCCACAGCAACAGCAACTGTGAATGACTTTGCTATCTTCAGTAATACAATGATCAAAGGCAATTCCAAAGGATTTATGATGAAAAAATGTTATACACATCCAGAAAAAGAACTGATGAAGTGTGAATGCAGATTGAAGCATACTATTTTTCACTTAGTTTTTTCATGGTGTTTTTTTCCTAGTCTGTGTTTTCTTTCACAACATGACTAATATGTAAATATGTTTTGCATGATGGCAAATGTATAATCTGTATGAAATTGCTTACTGTTTCAGAGGGAGGGAGGGAAAGCATTTGGAATCCAAAAATTAAAAAAACCCCATGAATGTTATATTTTTAATATATAATAGGGAAAAGTAGTAAAATATTTTAAAACATGAAAATATTTCCTTCCTCCTGAAATTTACTTTGAGTACTCTTTCTGTATTTTTCTTTTCCTACTATACTCTACTCTGTATCATCCATATCCATGTATATGAAATGTCCCCCAGATCTCCAGGAGAACATAAACGGCAGGATACAGGAACTGTGATATTCTCACCTTTGTATCCTAAGTGCTTAGCATTGTTTTGAGTCTATAACCAAGAAAATGTTCATTTGACTTGTGATATTTCTTTGGATATTCCTATTGATGTTGAAAACTGCAACCCAAACACGCCTGCTCTTCATGTGCAAAACTTGTCCATATCCTCCAGTAGTTTATCATAGGTTGTCCACCCAATGATCTTTTCTTGTATAAACCTTGTAGAGATCTTCCAAGAGTTTATTATAGGCTATCCATCTTCTTCACTATCTTTTGTTATAGATAGGCAAATAGGCTTACAATTTTCTACATGCCATTTCTTACATTCTCCATGGTAAATCTCTCTCCCACCCCCCTGCCATCTTTTGCTATTATATATTTCTCTGATGGCATTTTATTCCTCTTTTTCTCCCAAGTTGCTCTTGGTTTATATGATGCAGTCTGCTCATACAAAAGGATGACTGAAACTGTGATTTAATTAAGATAGAGAACTCCCAGACAAGGAAACTCTCTCTGCCAATGCATGTAGCACTTTTTTTTAAAATTTAGGATCTTAGATTATTGCTTGGGGACACTGAGAGGAGCACAATTTGCCCACAGTCATAAAGTCAGTATGTATCAGAGGCAGAATTTGAATCCAGAGCTTTCTGACTCAGGCCAATTCTCTATCTACTATGCTATGCTGCCTCTTGAAATTCAGGGTTCATACCAAAAATTTGCAAAAGCAAAAAAAAATCTCTGACCTTTAGATCAAATAAAGGTAATTGAAAGAATGTCAATGACTGCTGATCTACAGGTCTGGTACATGGTAGATGTTTAATACATTTTTATTAAATTGAATTGCATCTTCAGAATAACTTGAGAAAGTAGTTGAATCATCAAGTATTTAATAAAGTACTCACTATGTGCCTGGTAGCTAGATGGTTCAGCGGATAGAGCATTGGAATCAAGAAGATCCCAAGATCAAATCCCACCTTAGACACTTACTAGGCTTTAGCCTATTAATCAAGTGGAGCAAGAAATGGCAAACCACTCTAATATCTTTGCCAAAAAAAAGCCTGTGAATAGTCGAGTCCACAGCATCACAAAGAGTTGGACACAACAGAACAGCAATAATGAAATGTGCCAGTTACTGTGCTAAAGCTCTGGGGCTACAAAGAAAGAAAAGACAGTTCCTTCTCTTAAAGAGCTCACAATTTAATGGAGAAAAGACAATTTGTAAACAATACTGTACAAATAAGATCTACATAAGGTAAATTGAGGATAATCTCAAAATAAAGTCACAAGTAGTAAATGGAACTGAGAAAGGTAAAATTTTAGCTGAGACTTGAAGAAATCCAGGAAAATCAGGAGGAGAAGATAAGGAGATTGTAGGTAAAATGTTATTATTCTCATTTTACAGATAAGGAAAATGAGACTCAGAGTTTAAGTGCTTCAACCATAGTTGTACTTAATGAAATAGATTTGGACCTGGAGTCTCTGGTCTTTTGATGTCAAATCCAGTACTTTTCCAGTCATAATTGCAGGATGATATAATGGGAGAGGATATTCTCCTGACCCTTGGAAATCATCAGGAAAAGGAGTACTGTGCCATGTATATGTGAGGTTAAGGAGCCAGATGTGACTCAGCCTGGTGATGCCAGGAAAGTAATGGGATGTGGGCTTGGGGGTGAGCTGGGATGGAGATGGTGAAGAGCAAACAATAGCTTCTTCTGAGTCCCAGTGCCCTTAACCCCTCACCTCATTCTGCAGCCAAAAATGCTCCAAAAATCCTTGTAAGAAGAGCCAAACTACAAGAGTGGAGTGCTTGGGGGAATCTACGGGGGAACAAATTTGTTTGTTTGTCCTTTGGTCTCACAGGAGAGAGGGGGAACTAATGATGGAGTGCTTGCAATTTTTGCTGAGAGAGTAAGATCCTCGGCCCCTGAACAGCAGGAACTGGCCTGAAAAGCACTAGCTCATTTCCTACAGGTCACCAATGGGCATCAAAGGCTAATAACTTTTGGTAGCTACTTACCTAAAGTCGCTGAATTAGAACATGCCTTCAAACATTTTAAAAATACATATCTGGAGCTGCCTCATTCTTGGTGCTGCTTTCACATGAGAAATAATTCAAAAGGGATTAATGTTCTGCCTCTTTCTCATCAGGAAAATTAAAATAAAATATAATACAAAATATAGTAAAAGTTAGACAAAAAAATAGTCAAAAATACAGTATAAAAATATCTCCCCCCAGTCAAGCTACTGGTCTATTCAACTCTCTTTCAAATAGCAAGATTTCCTAGTCTGGAGTTGAGTTTTTTTAAACTTGTCCCTTTTCTGTAGGGGACCAGCTGCTACTTATCACCCCCCCACTGGTTTCCTGTTTGGAATTTTGGTTACTGCCCTATCTTACTCTACATATACTTCACACATATAGTTCTTTCCTGTTGGTCTAGTCTAGATCCATGGACACTAGCTTCCTTTATCCTATGTTGCTATGTCCCTTTCAATTTTATTTATTTCATGGTTGAATCCAATTCAACAGACTTCTATTAAAATTTTATTGAGTAATTAAAAGACAGCAATATGGGGTTGTGGATTGAAATCCAGGTGGACTTGGGTTCAAATTCCATCTCTAAAACACACTAGTTATGTGACTGGCCAAGTCATTAACTTCTCAGCACTACAACCAGTGAAATAAGACTATATATTGCAAGGAAAGCATAGATCTGCATTGGTAGAGGGAGTTCCCCCTACAAATCATAGATCTGGTCCAAAAAAAAAAATAATGTCAGGCTCAGTGTTAAGCCACTGGGGGAAAAAGATGGAAAACAATTCAGTCCCACCCTCAAAATTTTTACAGTCTGATGAGGGGTGTGGATGTGGATGTGGAATTAAGGATTCTACACACATACAAATAAATCCGATAAAAATTAGAAAATGATTACTTACAAACAAATTGAAGGAGGAAGGACAGTGTTCTATTATCACTTGCTAATGCCTCCTTATTGCTACATATTTACCAAACTGGTCAGACTACAAGCCATAATTTTTCTCTCAATTTGACTTATATAAAACTGAAGGAAAGCTGATATGATTTGTGTTATTCTGAACTGTATTCCTATGCATTTTTCCCTTTCTAAAAGCTCTCATTTGGGCAATTAGGTGACACAATGGGTAGAATACTGGGCCTGGAATCAGAAAAACTCCTCTTCATGAGTTCAAACCTGGCCTTGGACGCTTACTAGCCTCAGTTTCCTCATCTGTAAAATGAACTGGAGAAGGAAATGCCAATCACTCCATTAGCTTTACCAAGAAAACCTCAAATAGGGTCACAGCGAGTTGGACATGACTGTAAAATGACAACAAAAACTCTCCCTTCAGGTGTCTAGTGCATTTTTAGGGGTTTTCCATATACAAATAAATACAGTACAGAAATTCAGTAGTGCTAAATATAATTACTGCCTAAATTCTATGAGAAGAGGCTACCTCTAGAAATTTGTTTTTTGGAACACTCATCTGGAGGAACATCTATTTGGAAAATATTTAGTGGAAGAGGATCTGAATATGAAATCATATGCTCCTGCCAATTATCCATTTTTTAATTAATCTCTCTATTCTGTAACTATTCTCAGCAATAATATTAAAGGCATACTTACTGAGCAAGGAAGGTATTCATCTTTCCCTCCCCCTGTAATCCCAGGAACAATTTCAAAGAGTTCCAAAGTTCTGACTCTAGAATTCAGTTTATATCTTCCTGTTTTTAACTCTACAATATGTTTCTCATCTTTCCTCTCCTCATTATTCACTCAACAATCACTTTAGCTCAAGCTCTCCTTGTCCTGAACTATTGCTATGGTTTCCTAACTGTCCTCCTTTCCTCAGGTTTATTCTCACTCCAGTTCATACTCCACACAGCTGCTAAAGTGATTTTCCTTAAGGTCCATTTCCTTAAGTAACCATGTCATACCTCAAGTAAATCAACTCCACTGGCTCCCATATTGTCTCTAGGATAAAATACAAATTCTATGTTTGGCTCTTGAAACCCTTCATAACTTGGATCTATTTTTTCAGATTCATTATGTCCTCCTTCCAGCACTCTATGGCTGAACCAAACTGGACTTTTTACTCTTCTTTATTTCTATTTCCATGTACTAATGAAATCACAGGTCCAGTCCCTCTCCCTTATTCTTTACACAATTATTCACATGTATGTTGTCTCTCCTGACAGAATGCTTCTCAAAGGCAGATTGCTTCATACCTTGGAGATATCAAGAGTTTGCTTTCAGACTACCACAATAAAGCGAGTACCACAATAAATCAGTTTACATAAATTTTTTGGTTTCCCAGTGTATTTAAAAGTTATACTTACATTATACTGTTGTCTATTCAGTGCCTACAAAAACAATGTACATAATAATTAAAAAATCCTTAACTGCTAAAAAATTGGTAATCATCACCTGAGCCTTCAGCAGATTTTAATCTTTTTGCTGGTGGAGGGTCTTGACTTGATGTTGATCACTGATGACTGATGAGGGGAGTGGTTGCTGAAGGTTGAAGTGGCTGTGGCAATTTTTTAAAATAAGACAACAGAAAAACCCTACCTATTGTAGGGTTATTTATTGGTCTAATTTAAATATTGCTGTGTCTCAGGGAGGCCCAAGAAGAGGGAGAAATACAAGAATAGAATAGCCTGTCTGTGGAATAGTCAGAAGACACACAACATATATCAATTAAATTTATCATTTTATGAGCAGATTGATTTCAGAAAATCCTTGAAAGACTTATGTGAACTAATGCTGAGTGAAGTGAGAAGAATCAAGAAAACATTAAGGAAGGTAAAACATTAAGTAATCTCCACAGTAAGGTAGAGATTAAAATTATCCTACCTATAATAAGAGACACTGAGGCAGACATCTGAGCTAATGGCACTTTATCAAAGGGTCCATTGTCCTCTCTAATGAGTGGACCTCAGATCTTCCTCACAGTCTGAGATACCACATCCTTTCAAAGCCTTATTTTTATAGGGCTAGATATACAGTCATTCCGCTACAGCTATACCAAAATACAGAATAATTCTACTGAATAAGCAAAATAATATGTCAGCAGGGTCACAAGTGGGATGAAGCAAGGAATATCTCTGTACAAGATAAACAGGCTTCTCCTTAATTTGGGCAGGAGGAAATGGTACAAGCTGTCACAGTCAGTGACTTAAGGGGTTATAAGATGGCCATCTGCTCCTATTGGGTAAATTATTGGTCTGAAGGTACAAAAATATTTTGGGGGACTTTTCATGTTGTTGTCACCTCTACCAAGCTGGACTTGATCATCATCACAAGGCAAAACAAGGGTGGAGGGTTTTTAACTAACTTCCTATAGTTAAGCAAGTGAACTTAGAATCTGCAGCTCATAGCTCTGGGTCTTTATATATAGAACTGATTGGAAAAAGTAGGGTTCCAAAATGAATTATTTCTCTCAGTAAAGACAAAATTATGTGATGATCCGCTGTGCTGGACTTGACTCTTTTCAACAATGTGGTGATTCAAGGCAATTCCAGTTGACTTGGGATAGAAAATATGACCCCCATCCAGAGAAAGAACTATGGATACTGAATGTAGATCAAAACATAGTGTTTTCACTTTTTGTTGTTGTTGTTGTTTGTTTTTCTTTTGCTTGCTTTTTTTCTTTCCCATGTTTTTTTTGCTTCTTGACCTGATTTTCTTGTACTACATGACAAAAATGGAAATATATCTAAAAGAATTGTGAGTATTTAATCTATATTAGATTTCTTGTTATATTGGGGAGGGAGAAGGGAGAAAGAAAAATTTGGAACACAGTTTTACAAAACTGAATGTTGAAAACTATCTTTATATGTATTTAGAAAAATAAAATACTATTAAAATACTTGCCATCTTATTTGAGTTCATGACACTTGAAATAATCACAATAAAAACATCAAAGATCCCTGATCACAAATTACTATAACATATAATAATAATGAAAAATTTTGAAATACTGCAAAAATTATCAAAATGTGACAAAAAAACCCCACAATGTGAGTATGTACTATTGGGAAAATGGGACCAATAGACTTATTTGATGTAGGGTTACCACAAATTTCAATTTGTTAAAAAAAGACAAAAAAAAATCTGAAGCACAGTAAAACAAGGGGTATGCCTGTACTTGTTCCTAGCACAGTGCATAGCACATATAGGATTTAATACATATTTGTTGATATATTATTTCATCTGGGCTGATTGGGTACATCAGAGACTTTCAGGACAGAAGAATGGGTTGTGGACAATTTCCAGATTTTGCTAGAAAACATTGGCTGGCATCTTATGACAATGAAGGGAAGGAGTGCTAACAGAAGTTGGTCAATTTGATCCAAAGACAGAAATTAGTCAGTCTGTTAGTTCTTCTGACTTTCCAGATTCAGTAAGTGGGAGGTGTCAAGGACATCACCTACAAACACCCACTTCCTGAGTTCAGACTAAAATATAATAAGGTGACAAATCCCAGTACATCAGAATGGAACAAGTAATAAAATATGTTTCTGGCAGTCCAAATAATCAATCTAATAAAAATACACTTCTGTATAGGCTGAAAACCCCTGGAGGGTACCAATAACTCAGGTTAACAGAACCATATACAGATGAAAGTAGACGTGCCCCCCATAACAGTCGGAAAGCTGTCAAGATAGAAAGTAAATGTATAAACAAGGGAGAAATGCAGAATAGCAGTCTGGGGTCAACTACCTTCAATTATAGCCCAAGGAAGTGATTGAAGGCAATGGATAAAAGACAATACCAGAATTTTATTTGTGCTGATGATCAACTGACTACATTGTTCTCTGAGAGACTGAGAGTGTTGTAGCATTTTAGAGATGATAGATTGAGACTCAGAATATCTTCAAAGTCAGTCCCCTTCATTACTTTTTTCTGTGGGTTTGTGTGGCTCCTAAGGCTCCTTCCATGGGATTTAAAGCACAGTCCTGTCTTTGACTTATCTGGGAAAGTAGAACTTTATGGAGAGAGAGCTGCTAGTTTCTTCCTACCTGTCCTGGGAAATGAGCAAGGAACATTATGTGGGTCTAGCTATAATAAGATCTAGTCAGTCTTCTGGCCAATGGCACTTGAGTTGTCCAAAGAGAAAGGGACTAGCTCTGGATTCAAAGAACCTGAGTTCAAATCCTGATATATGTTACCTGTAAGACATTGGTCAAGTAACTATTCCTTTTGGGTCTTAAGCTCCTCATATATAAAGTGAGTTAGTTGGCCTACATGGTCTTCAAGATCTCTTTCAGCTTGAAATCTAGGACTCTATGTTCTAAAAACTAGAATTGTGGAAATAGGGGAGAAAAAGCAACAACTGACATGGGGTTATTGGGATATCAAATGAGAGTATATATAAAGCACTTTGCAAACTTTAAAGCACTGTACTAAATTGTTACTGTTCAATAGTTTCAGTTGTGTTCAACTCTTCGTGGTATCATTTGGGGTGTTCTTGGCAAAGATACTGGAGTGGTCTGCCATTTGCTTTTCCAGCTCATTTTACAGATGAGGAAACTGAGGCAAACAGGGTTAAATGATTTACCCAGGGTTACACAATGAGTAACTATCTGAGGTCAGAGTTGAACTCAGGAAGAAGTCTTCCTGACTCTAGTTCTGGCACTCCTAACTGCCCCAAACTATATTAAATGCTGGTTATTATTATTATTATTGTTTACCCCCAAATAGGAAGTGATTCTTCAAAAGACTTGCAACAAGTAGTATGTTGGAACCAGTCTAGGAGAGCTGATTGTTATATTTTTCCTTATGAACCTTTATACCTAGGAAGTAAGCAATGAGTCTATAAATCAGGGCTTGATTTATTGTTTTGTTGATTGTCTAGACTTGAGAAAGTGATAGAAAAATATTAATGCTAATAATGCAGATTAAGCTTTAAAATGAATTATTTAAAAATAACATTCTGTTTTTGGAGAGCTGGTTGTTAAACATTCCCTAGAAAATCACTGCTTGCAACTCTTAAAAAAAAGAAAGAGATGACCCAATATACCTGTAAAGGTTTCAGATTCAAAGATTGCTTTTTCTCCCATCCTACTAACAATTGTGCTGTTGCCTTTTTGGATTGGTAACCAAAGCAACTGAAGCAACAACTTCCTGACTCGTGGAAACTGTCTTCCCTCATTGGAACGAACAGTTAGCTGGAAGGCTGGGCAGGAGACTCCTTGGCTCACTGGCTTTGTACAGCTAGTGTTCAAACACACCCAGTTTGAGTCAGTGGAATGTGTTGTTATTATCTAAAGCAACCAACTTTAGATTTTGAGTCAAAGAATTCCATGAGGGTGGTTGGGTGGGGAAAGAATCTAGAAAGAATGATCATTTTCCCAATTCTATTTGAGTTTTTCTCATAAAAAAATCTTGTTCTGCTGTCTCACCCTGGCATGGGAGTGACCCCTGATTCTCTGAAAGATTATGTCAGCATAAAACAAACCTATCTGGTTTCTGTATAGTAAAGCTTTTAGTAGAATAGGTCGATGGAATGTATACACAGTCAGTCAGTCAGTCAATAAACATCTATTAAGCACCACTGTGCACCAGACTTTGTGCTAAGTCCTAGTGATAAAAAGAAATGCAAAGTCCCTTCCATCAATGGGGCTTATATTTGAATAAGGGGAATAAAATACAAACAATTATGCACTTTCAGGATAGATGCAGAATAGATAGAATGTAATATCAGCAGAGAAGACATTAGGAGGTAAGATGGAGTGGACATAGAAAAAAATAGGAAAGGTATCCTGCAGAAGTTAGGATTTGAGTTGAGTCTTCAAGGAGGTCAGAGAAGACAGGGGACAGCTGTGAGGAAGCTGTGCACTTCAGCATGGGAGGTAGCCAGTGAAAAGGCAGGTATTCAGGGTTACATGTGAGGGATGTTGCATATGAGGAATTTGTGGTTTAGGGATCCAAGTAAATAGTGTGAAGTTTATCACCAGAGAGTCACCAGTCTGAGGATTGTAGATGTGGGGCTAATTAAGAACTTCAAGGACATTTAATCCAGCCTCTTCAATTTATAGAAAGGGAGACAGAGTCACTGAAATTGCATCAGAGATGGATTCCAGACCAAGATCTTCCTGGCTTCAGATGCTGTATTCTATTCACTAGATCACACTATCATCTACTACTTAGATAGAGACTTTTGGGCCAAAAAACCTAATTAAACTATTGACTAAATCATGGAGGGACATGATGTGCCAGAGATGAAACCAGAGATCCTGGAAATACTGAAGCAATTGAATTTTAAAGTATATGTGAGGAAAATTGTCTTTTTTTTCTTTGATATTCCAATTCTAAAATGAAAACCCAGAGATCCTTGAAGAGGAGAGAAAACAGAAATTGCTATGAACTTTGCAATTTATTGAAATCGAAATTTCAGAAAATTTCTGTCTAGCCCTTGCTTTTATACTAAGAACATTTTCCTTGCTGAGATGATTATGCCAGGTTCTGAGATGACAGTTTATATATATAGATACATATACACATGTATATATATAGTGTGTGTGTTGTGTATATATATGTGTGTACATATATTTATATATACATAGACATGTATATGGTATTATATGACAGTCTTGATCAGAGAACTATACACATATGCATGTATATATATATATAATATATAGATAGCACATATATGTGTATGGAGATAGATAAAAAGATAGGCAGACAGGCAGATAGATTAAACAAATAAGCAGATTGACAAATACACAGACAGATAGGTATAGATAAACAGACAGATAGATAAACTCCTAGACAGACAGACTCTAGTATTAGCCAAACAGGATAGTATTAAGTGAATTTAGAGAAATCAGAGAACTTAAATTCTTTTTTTATTATTATTATTAACACTTTTTATTTGCAAAACATATGTATGGGTAATTCCTAAACATTAACCCTTACAAAGCTTTTTGTTGCAAATTTTTCCCCCTACTCCCCACCCCTCCCTTAGATAGCAGGATATCCACTACATGATAATTATGTTAGAATACTTAAATCGAATATATGTATAGTTATTGCCATGCATCATTTTTTTTTGTTCAGGAGAAATCGTATCTATAAGAGAGAATAATCCAATAAAGGAAATACAATGCAAGCAAATATCAATAGAGAACATGAAAATGTTATGTTGTGGTCCACATTTCACATCCCTCTCTCTGGGTGTATATGGCCTTCTTCACTGAACAATTGTAATTGGTTTGAAGCATTTCATTGTTGAAGAGAGTCATGTCCATTAGAACTGATCCTCATATAGTACTGTTGTTGCCGTGTACAACGATCAGAGAACTTAAATTCAAATTCTGCCTCTGACAATTATTACTTATGAGACCTTGGGCATGTAGCTTAACATTTTAGGGCATCATTTTCTCATCTGTAAAAAAGAAGAGGTTGAATTAGATGGCTTTTTTGGTCCCTTTTACTCTGGAGTTAGGCTCCTTTGATCCTCTATCAGAAGCATTACTACCCAGAAATAAAATATGACCCTAATCTACAGTAGGGGTTCACTATGAATTTGTTGAACGTAATTGAAGCCTATAAAGATTACAGACAATCAAATTTGCTCTAGACTTTATGCACATCAAACTGATCTTTTCTTTTTATTAGAAAAAGCAAATTCTCTTTTCTTGCCCAGAGGATTAGATTAAGTATGACAATCTGGTTAAGGATGGGCAGATTGTCAAATGGATACCATGGCCGTCAGGGCCATGTCTATGTTATACTCAAGAAGACTGAATAGTTGTCAAATGGAAAACTATGAAATAGCCCAGGGGACCATGTTGTGTTTGAGGAAGTCACCATGAAGATGTACATAGTGGAGAAAGCTCTGGCCAATGATTTAGATGTTACAGGTTCAAGTCCCAGGGCTTACAACTTCCTATTTGGGTACCTATAGGCAAATCACCTCATTTTGTGAGTTTGTATTTCCTTTTCTTTTAGGAAAAATATCAGTCTTCAACAATGAGGTGTTTCAAACCAGTTCCTATTGTTCAGCGATGAAGACAGTCATATACATCCAGAGAGAGGCCTGTGGGAACTGAGGGTGGACCACAACACAGCATTTTAACGCTTTCTGTGAATATTTGCTTACATTTTATTTTCTATCTTAGGTTGCTTTTTTTTCTCTTTCTAGATCTGATTTTTCTTGTGCAGTAAGATAACTGTATAGATATGTATACATATATTGGATTTGTCATATAATTTAACATATTTAACATGTATTAGACTACCTGTCATCTAGGGTTGGGGGTGAGGAGAAGGAGGGGAAAAATTTGGAACAAAAATTTTTTTTCGCAAAGATCAATGTAGAAAAATCACTCATATGCTCTGTAAATAAAAAGCTTTAATTAAAAAAAAGAAAAAATATCAGACTACCCAGTTCACAAGAGGAAAGTGATTTGTATCTTGCAAAAATACCAGCTATTAAGACTTTTTAATTAATATGAAGTTTTCTTTAACTTCATTTTATGTTTTTCATTATAGAAAGATGAAGAATTTGTTGGTGAGATCCAGGGGAAATGGTCAATATGACCCTTTGGCAATGCAGAAACAGGAGTCTTAGCCAGGGGTGGTATGCAGTATATCCACCTCTTGTGAGCTATGAGAGAGAGCCATCCGCAACACATTCATCACTGAAATGTGGTCAGTTCTCTCCTTCACTGTGCCCTCTTACTCTCTCCTCTATGACCACTTTTCCTGGCTTTTGTCTGTCAAAAATTTCTTGATTTACTGAATGTGCATAAGGTGGGTATGTAGCAACATTCAAAAACCCTTTTATCCCCCAACAAAATGATGACTTTTTCCTGCTTCATGGTAAAAGTCTATTTGGTTCTGTTATCAAAACCATTTGTGAGTTCTTTCTCTGTTGAATGTAAGTAGACCAGCTTTCTTTCTAAGACCACTAATTTTAGCATTTATCTTCATGTCTTGTTTCTTACAGCTTCCTTCTTTCTGTCTGGTCCTCCCACCAGTCTTTAGTCTTGTACTCCTCTTCAAACTCCCAACTCTGCCCACTTTCAGGCTGTCAAAATGTTACCAGGTTGGATTCTTCTAGTGTGATCCATTTTCCTAACTTTCCTTTCCTGTAAGGGAATATTGTAGGACCAGGTGTCTACATTTAACATATTCTTCTATGTTTTCTGTTTTGAAGACATTTAGTTTGATGGTGGTGAAACCATTTTATATCACTGTTTAAAAGCCTAATGACATTTTGTTTAAATATATGGGTTCAGATGAGATTCAACCTGTGATTTCATTGTTAGAGAGAAATTTTGATGACAAAGTTATTTCTACAAATTCGGGTGGGTGCCTGCTCTGCAATTTATTATGGTCTTAGAAGGTTGTGTGGAAGCACTGAGAGGTTAGGGAACTTATCTATGGTCCCACAGACAGTATATGTCAGAGGGGGGATCTGAGTCCAAATATTGTTAATTCTAAGACCAGATCTTCTTTCTCTATGATGCTACCTCCCAACATACATGCCTACATATATATATACATATACATATATATATATATAATAAACATACACAAATATATATGCTTATATATTGAGAAGAAATGTGAGAGGAATATATATCTGTATGCATACATATATATACACTCACACAGTGCTTTCTCTCAATGTATATATATATGTACATATACATATATAAATAAAATTTTTATATTTATATATGTACATACTACATGATTTCTATAGTACATGACTTCTATAGTCCAGTATCTGAAGTCCTTTACAGCTCCAAAGTTCTAGGATCTATAAATGGGTTTTATGGTTAAAGATTAGTGGGGAATCAATCTAACTGTACCCAAGTATTCATATTTTTACAAAGCATGCTTTAAATGCATATACTATTTAAATAAATGATTGACAACATTAATGATTGTTTATACTTGTACATTTTAATAAAAATTCTATTTTTATAGTTTTTAAAAGCATTAGTAAAATAGCATGCCAATATTTATCTCTCAGTTAACAATACCTATAAGAATAGCTGTTCAGACAATGGCACCATAAATAAGACTTCACCACCCACTTGATGACAATTCATTTGAATTATAAGTAAAATACTTTGGAGAAAAAAAGTACAGTTGCTTGAAAACTAATCTGCCAAATATTTTTTTAAAAGTTAATGTAATGCCAACCAAGATTTCACTTTAAATTAGTTTTTTTCCTCATACATATAAGGGTGGGAGTGGATTGAGTCAATTAATTCTTCCCTCCCCCAGCCCTATTGAAAGTAACTAACAAGATGCTATGCCCTGATACCTTACTCAGAGAGAACTTCTCTGTTAATTCTATCAATTCGTAGACTTAGATTAGATGCTGAAAATTCTTGATCACTTCAGAAGTACTTGAAAGCCATTATATGAAATGGAATGACAATGCACAGGATTCCAATTGTTTGAGAAGAACTGGTCATGACTTATAGGATTTTTATAAAATCAGGAGGTTAGTTTGGAATGTATTATTTCAATATCTGGTACCTTAGTGGTAAAAGAAATTACTGGAGTGGTAGAAGAGGAAAGCCTCAAACTCTTAGTTGTCTTTACCCTTTCCCTCCATCTTGACAAAAGATGTATTGGTCATGAATTTAAGAAGACTGGGACATTTGACCCTTTCATTGCCATCCTAGAAGTGCCCTTAGTACATAAAGGAAGAACAGTACAGTCTGTATTAAGGACCAAGATCAAACTAGACACAAACTAAGGGAAAAGGACTTCCAGAAACCTTGGGCTGAGTTATCTGTTGCCATATGTGCTTTCTAAGCTTAAGCTCACTTTCCCCTGGTGAAAGAATATGTCACAGAATTTTAGGAAAATATTTTCTAACATTTTAAAAAAGCTTTAAAAAAGCTGTTCTTACTTAATAAATACCCTTTAAAATTGTATTGTCTGATTGACTAATTGATTTTAACTGATGATTGTGGCAAGAAGAACACTAATGGGGGTCTGTGAGCTAAAGACACTCTCCAGTCAGTGAAGACAATCCCTAGAACCTTGAAAAGATATGTAGCAGCTGTGCTCTGGGGAGCTAGACTGTGGGAGGAGTGCCCAGAACATTACTCCATGCAGAGACTCTTTGGGGATAAATACTGAGCCCTTGTCACTAGCAGGAATCCATTGGAGAGATTCTCCATTTGGGACTATTATTATTCGATACTATGATTTTGGGAATACATTAGAAAAACAATCATTTTTCTTTCTTTTGTTTTAAATTCCAACCATATGGCAGTCTATTTTCCTGTTTTTTCTTCAGATGATCATTAAGAAAGTAACATCTACAAATGTTTATTGATCACTTACTTTATGGAAAGCACAATATTAGCCTCTTTGGACAGGGAAAGATGACAGGTCACAGACCTACTTTCAAGAGGCTAGTTAACTAAGAAAATATGAAATCTATTTATTAAAAAGGAAATCATTTGGGACAGTTAAGTGGTGCAGTGGATAGGGCACTGGCCATGGAGTCAGGAAGACCTGAGTTGAAACCTGGCTTCCAGACACTAGCTGTGTGACCCTGGGCAAGTTAACCCCTATTAATTTAACTTAATCTCTATTGCCTCCTCCTTCCCTGCCCTCCCAAAAACTCCCTCATCCAAATGAAATCACTCTCCAGTTCAAATTATGATGTTGTAGATTTGAGGATTACCTTGAAAAATGTAGATTGCAATCCACTCAAGCCTTTTCCCTGCATGGCTCCCTGAAGGTGCTTCTGTAAATCCTCCCCAGATCTATTCAACATGCTAGGGGCATTCTAGGTTTCTGCCATGACATGGGGGTACCAATGCAGTATGAAAGTTATCGCTAAATGATGCTTGTTTTCCAGTAAAGAACAGTTCAGCTCCTGCTTCCATGTGAACAATTGCAGGATTTTGGAAAAGAGGGCAAAGGCTGCTAAAAATCATGCAGTTTTTAGGTTGCTTATAAACATTCATTTAACTGTTGGTACTCTAATATGAAATCTTTGTCTAACAGCCAAAGAGATGACATCCTACCAGAGAAGCTGAATCATATCAACATTGGCATCCTCATGATAAATGCAATCCAAATAAGGAAGTTGCAGTTAATTGGAAAGACAGCCTATGGGGTCTCTTTAGAGAGGTACATAGGAGAGTTGGTACAATTGGTTTTCACTATATGTCCTAGGCAATAAGAAGTATCATTTCATGTGACATTTGGTCTTCCCATCTTGCACTCCATTCATTGCTGATGATGAGCATAAGAGCAAAAAACAAAACCTTGAAGACATTGTAACTTGTGTGCCATTATCAGTTGCAAAAAAATCAGGATGTTAAAAAATTCTACAAATAACTCAATAATATTTCCAAATGAAATTCACATTACTTTAATATTTGGTGACTTCAATGCAAAAGAAGGAGCAGGGGAAGGTGAAGGAAAATGAGTCAGAAAATATGACTCAAGATCAAAAAATGAAAAATAACTATAGAGAAGTTTTTCTTTAGTAAGTGAGTTGAAAGCCTTTGGACAGGATGGTCACATACAACAACAACAAAATTAAGTATTATATCCTAATTGACAGGAAATGACTAGGTACTAATGTGGAAATCATTTCAGAATCAAAGGACTAGTTTACATAGATATTGTCACTACAGAGTTATGCAGAAAAATAAAACTAAATAGCATATTAGAAAAATTAGAATGACCAAAATATGACTTGCAATTAAAATGGCTGACATATTTAAATAGGTTACTGACACAAAAAATGAGAAATGGATAAGGAAGCAGAAACTGACATAGATTATGACCATGTTCTAAATTAGTTTAGCTGATATAAAAGTTTTTAAAATAGGTCAAAAACAAATAAATAAAAAGCCTAAAAATCATTTTAGTAAAGCATTGTTCTCACCAAATGGAAAGATGGAATCCTTGAGCAATAGTGGTTTAAAATACAAGCTCTTTGACTTTTGTTAATGATCTCCTGCTGTAGAATATATCTTCATGATCCTACAATTGTTGGAAATATGTGACATTTTTATGATACTACTGTGGTTAATTGGTTGATGATGACAAAATAACATGTGTTTTTCCATTTTATCTGATTTTTAATTAAGAAAGAATTTTCTCTCCTTCCCATCCCCTTAAATTAAAAGAAAAAAAAAACCTGCTTGTAATATATGCATAGTTAAGCAAAACAAATCCCCATATCATCCTGATAGCAAGATAACATTTATCCATAGAACAAAACATAACCTTAAATGGTCTCTAACAAGAAATTTTCCATGCATATATTAAGATTACTCATTATTCCTTGAGAAAGGAAACCTATATAAGCTTTAGATAAGCTATGTATAATCTGTGTAACCTATATATAAGGAAGCTAAATAAGCCTCCAATTTTCTATAATAATTCTTTCATTGCTAATATCAATATATGCATTTGTTGATAAATGTGAATTTCAATATAGGTATTCAATAAATATCAATATAGGTATAATTCATGTATTGTCAATATCAGTCAAGATATAAAAGCAGGGAGAGCTATGCTTCCAAAAGTATTAGTTAGTATCATGGAGGATGTTCTATGAAAAGTACTATAGATGGTCCTGCTTGAGAATAACATTACACTCATTTTATCCATCCCCAGAGTGCTACAGGGTCTGCTCAAAACAACTGGACTAACAATGCTCATAAGGGAAAAATGTCTATTGCCACATTATGACATTCAGTTGGATAGCTAGTCTTTGGAGTTAGTTCACCATTTAATAAGCCAAAAAACCCAGTTATGTTTCTGTTATGTGCCAGGCACTAAATGTAGTACCCGGCACCTGCAATACCTGGATTAGGTAATGCATATCAACAATTAACTGAAATTTGATAAGAAGTAAAGTAAAAGCAAGATTGCATTTAGGAAATTACACTCCTTTCTACAATCCAAGTTTTGGGGAAAAAATGTATCTGCTCATTAGAGACTCATTGAATGAGAGGTAATATGGATAGAGAGCAGTTCTCAGAGTAAAGAAGACCTGGCTTTGTGACCATAGACAAGTCATTCAATCTCTTAGCATCTTGGGCAACTTTGTTTTTTTTTTTTTTATTAAAGCTTTTTATTTTTCAAAACATATGTGTGGACAATTCTTCAACATTAGCTATTGCAAAACCTTGTGTTCCAATTTCCTTCACTTCCCCCATGTCCTTCCCTAGATGGCAAGTAGTCCAAAATATGTTAAACATTGTAGAAATACATATTAAATCCAATATATGCATACATATTTATACAATTATCACGTGACACAAGAAAAATCAAATCAAACCAGTGAAAAAATAGAAGCAAAATAAAATTCAAGCAAACAACAATAAAGAGTGAAAATGTTATGTTGTGAACCACATTCAATTCCCACAATCATCTCTCTGGTTGTAGATGGTTCTCTTCATCACTGAACAATTGGAACTGATTTGAATCATCTTATTGTTGAAGAGAGCCACATCAGACAACTTTCTAAGACTATTAAGTTGCTACCTTACCAGGAGTTTCCCATATCACTGGAAATCACAAATTTGGTAATATACATCTATCTATCTATCTATCTATCTATCTATCTATCTATCTATCTATCTATCTTCTAGTGATGCTATATCCTACTCATAAAGAAATGTCCTATTCTCTTTCAGTAGAATCAAAAGAATGACTCTAAGGGCAGTGAAGGACACTTGATATTTGTAGACAGGATATATCTATTATTACCTATGATGACATGTGGTAGGCGCATGTCTTGCCCCCTGATCATCACACAATAGACTAATTTTTCTTTAAAAGATACTGAGACAGTCCTTGAGACTTGGTTGCCTCTGATGTTGACTCACTTTGTCAATGCCCAGGTACAAAGCTGGAGCAG
>JAJPUD010001141.1:181892-197965 GCA_023553655.1 Myrmecobius fasciatus
TTGAGTGATTTATCTTGAGTCACAGAGAAAGAATGTAGAGATGGGGCATGACCACAATATCCAACTTAAACTACCAAAGGACTAGAGTCAGGTCCATCCCTGAATATAGGTGTAGTAAGTGTAAAGAAATATTTGGAAAGAAACATGATATGAGAAGAAAGTGGGCCTATTACATAGTGAGATTGAAGAATAACAGAACGGTCTGAGTGCTTTACTGCTAGCAAATCTTGACAGTATTGATTTCATAAGTGAAACCAGGAGAGAAAAGCAAGGTTACTAGTAAGAGGAAGAAGTGTTCCTTGTTTAATTTTAGAGAGGCGATTCAGGAGTTGACACCATTGGTTTTGCTATGGATTCAAAGGCAAGAAAAAAAAATTTGTGGAGATACTTGTCCCCCTATATTGCAATGCTTATTATAAGCATTTTAAAAAGACCTCTATGAAAATAATAGTTTATGTATCAACATATGTGGCAGAAGATGAGGAGAAAAATTCTGTGAAGATCCCAATTAAATTAAATTCACATTTATATTTTAATACTCAATGACTTCTGTTAAAAGGATAGGAATTACACAAGGTGGTGAAAAACATTTTTGAAAAAATGGTTTTGGCATAAGAAAAAAGAGAGACCAAAGGTTTTGATAGCTACACAAAAATCTAATGACTACATGTCATTATTTTCTTTTTTTTATTCAAGGAGAGAGCTGGGAATTTTTGGACATATTGAACATCAAATGTTGTTTGTCCTTCATTCTCAAAGAGGACCATGACATCAGGGAGGTGATGTCATGACATGCAAGTGAATTAGATTTAAATGCAGGAGGGCTGTGCAAGGTCACCTGCCTCACTTTCCCCCTCCAAAGTTATCTAGATTCAGGGTCAGATAGATTAGGATGATTGGAGATGGACCTAGATGTAATGGGAGATACCCTTATCTATAGATGCTCTTAAATTTTTTTTTCCTTTTGGATTACAGAACTCTCTCAAGATATCTTAGGAATTATTATCTCCTTCCCTCTCCTATAATTCTTCTCTCTTCCTCTCTCCATCCTTTGCTTTCTTTCTTCTTCCTTCCTTCCCTTCTTCTTTCTCTCCTTCCTTTCTTCCTTCCATCGCTTCCTCTTTCCTTTCCTCCCTCCCTCCCTTACTCCTTCCTTCCTTTTCTCATTCCTTTCTCCCTTCCTTCCATCCCTTCCTCCTTTCTTCCATCCCTTCCTCCTTCCTTCCATCTCTCCCTCCCTTCCTTCTATCCCTCTCTCCCTTGCCTCCTTCCTTCCTCTCCTTCCCTTCCTTCCTTCCTCCCTCTCTCTCTCCTTTCCTCCTTCTCTCCTTCCTTCCTTCCTTCCTTCCTTTCTTCTTTCTTTCCTTCCTTCCTTCCTTTCTTCTTTCCTTCCTTCCTCCCTTCCTCCCTCCCTCCCTCCCTTCCTTCTCCTCTCTCCCCCTCTGAACAATAAATAATGTCACAAAAAATAAAGTTGATTATATTTTGGCAAACAAGAAATCATAAATATGCCTTCTTAATGGGGGTGGAGGTGGGGAGAAATAAAAGTTTTAAAAACAAATGTAAAAATTGTTTTACTTGTAATTGGAGGAAAATAAAAATATTACATATTAAAAATTATGATAAGCATGGGAGTTATTTCTAAAATAGCTACATGTAGACAAACTAGAGAAAAGATAAAAGTCAGTGCTGTATAAGAAAAAAGATTTTAAAAAGAAATGAAATAACAAGGGAAAATATTGAAGCAAATCCAACCTGACAAGATGTTGATGCCAAAAAAGTGAGAAATGGGTAAAATAGTAGGCATCACCACAGTTTTATCATCATTTTTTTGAGTGAGAGGAGCAAGGCACTTAGAATTAAGTGACTTACTCTGGGTCACGCCGATAGGCAGTGTTAAGAGTTTGAGGCCAAATTTGAACTCAGATCCTCCTGATGCCAGGACTAGTGCTCTATCCACTGCAATATCTAGCTGCTGCAATCACTATTTCTTAAGGGAGTTTAACACACACACACACACACACACACACACACACAAAATGGTGCAACATAGACACCTAAAAACTGCCTCAGCCACAAACCACTTGCTCTCCTTGTCAGGGGTAGAGAAATGATAACCAAAGGCAACATTCATTTGGAATATCAACTCATTTGTCAATTCTGAAAAAGAAGGATAGTAGAGAGTATCATGACCTCATAAAACATTGAGAATAGAGACAAAAAAAAGTTTTAGAAAGTTTAGCACGAGCCCAATCTAAACTACGTCAATCTGAGGGCTTTTAAAAATGAATCAGAAAGGAAGGACTAGAGACTGATGAAAAATGGGAGAAATCTACAAAGATTTCCATGACAAACTCTTTTTTCCCTTAAATGTCAGAACTACCATATTTTGACTAATAGTAATAAATAGTAACATAATACCTGATGTACTGTAGGAGGAAATAAAAAAGCACTAAAGAAAATAAAGATGGGAAATGTAGCTAGAATAGACCAGCACACAAGGAAGTTCATTCTGGAAGTCACATAATTTTAAGGATGTTGACGTATAGGACGCCAAGTTATATGAATGCCAGGAAGGCTCCAAATACTGGAGGGGGGGGAGTTAGTTCCTTTTTATTTCCCAAAAAGTGATGAAGAAGAAAATATCTCAGGCTACTAACTCATTTCCTTACTTTCTCACAACATTTCCCATACAATAATTACTTCCTACTAGCCTACTAAGCTTCATTTTAAACCTAGTGGGAAGTATAATAGTCCCTTCAGGTTTACTTGGTTCCCTGCTTTTCTACTTTAGGGAATTTAGATGAAAAGTTCTGGTCATTATAATATATAAATAGGCATTTATTAAGCACCTACTAAATCCAGTTGTAATTAATGAGTTAACATTTATATATTTTTTTGTTGAGGCAATTGACTTGCCCAGTGTCACATAGCTAGGAAGTGTTAAGTGTCTGAGTCCAGTTTTGAACTCAGTTCCTCCTGACTTCAGGGCTGGTGCTCTACCCACTGCACCAACTAGCTACCCCTTGAATAAACATTTATTAAGTACCTACTGTCAGTTACTGTGCATTGGAGATATGATAGACTCTGCCCTCAAAGAGTTTTCAATCTAAGAGGAGAGGCAGAGATGGCACCCAATGAGAAAATGAAAATTGAGAAGGCAAACTGAAGTGCCACTGTTGTTATTATTGTTCTTTTTGTTGCTCTCTAATTAACCCTGTCCTCTTTGGGCTTGAGGCAAAATTTGCTTTCCTGGAAATGTCTGGGTAACTAAACAGTAGACTGCATTCTAGTATTTGTGGATAAATAAGAGATTGGGAGGAGAAGCTCTTGAAGCTTCTGTCTGGGCCCATCGATGTAATATGTTTATAGAGCCAATGTCTTTTTTCTTTAGTACCATTGAATTCTTCCTCCCTTTGCTCCTCAGATATGTACAGTAAATGCTCTCCTTGTTCCAAACTTTTGGATCCAAAGATTTGGATCCCAATCTCTTCCTCTCATACTGAAATAACTTTGACTTAAGGACGTATTTGGGTACTAATTACATTCAGCTCTGATTGTTTGATTCAATCAAAAGTGTTCTCATCTAGTTAAGGTATCAGATCTAAAATGTGAAGGTATCAACCCTATCTTTATATCCTTTGTAAAATCTTTATGAGTCTGTTCTATATTTTTATTAAGGGTATCGTTGATAAATTCTAGTGAGGGTGCAGGCAGACTTTCACAAATAATATTTATTCTCCAGCAAAGTGTGTCTTTACTGCCATACAACTGGATTCAAAAATATAAAGAACACAAGATACCACTGTGCATATCATTGTTGACCATAAAATATACTTGATTTAATGGAACCTTAAAGTCTCTCTTTCAATTAAGGCTTCATAACTTGGTCAGGCAATGCCTTGGTTGGCTGGTAGGAGGAGAGAAGGACATACCTCCTACCTCCACCACAGACTTCCTAAAGCTTTGGGTCAGAACATAGCTAGGACCTCCTCTCAAATGACTGAAGGAAGCAAGAACACATGCCCTTTTCCCTCACCCTGATGGCCAAGGACATACCACCTTCTACCACCTCACTAAGGTTCCTGGAAATCTTGAGGACCACAAGATCCTCTTACTAGCTTGTCTTGACCCATTCCAGAACCTGGAACAGCCTTCTGGCTAAGAGTTAGTAAGCTATAACAAGGAGAAGAGAAAGACACTATGAGGCAAAATGCTGTGGTGGGTTTAACCCCAAATGGGTTCAGCAAAGATGGCGGAGGAAATTTAACCTCAGAGGTTTGACATAATCTGGATTTCTGACTGGATACTATAAGGTGGGTCTACCCATGATCTTCATAAAGGGTGGAACTATAAAGATGAACTGATTCTCATCAGTGCTCTTCCCTGCTTGTCTTAAGGAATAATTTTATCAGCACTTCAGGCTTTCTCTGCCAATTCCAGTGACCCAGGATCTCATGCCTTTGTCAGAAGATCTCAGTATTATTCTCCTGGATTCCTTCTCCAGTGGTTGACATATCTGGACCCCTTCTTATTGTTCCCATTCCTGCAATAGTGACTTCCTTTACCCAACTACAGAAAAACAAATCCCATCTCCACAACTCTTGTGATGAACTTGTGGGATGACATGGACAAGAATCACATAAGATAAGTAGAATCGACTGGATTGTGTATGATTAAAAATAACATACATATTGAATGAGATTTGAGAATTTGGAGTATTAGTAGTAGCGAGAATACTGGGATTTCAGTCAGGAAGATGTGAGTTCAAATCTAGTCCTGGGGCAAGGCACAAACTTTCTCTGGACTCAGTTTTCTTATTTGTAAAATGAGGTCATTAATAGGGCGTAATTCACAAAATTATTGTGAGATTCAAATGCAATAATATATACTGTTAACTGCTTTGTAAACCTTAAAGCACTACACAAATGTAAGTAAGGTATCATTGTCATTATCTTTATTGATACACTTTTAAAAATACTACTGCCACTTTCTAGTTCTTCCAAAAATTCCAACATACTAGCCATATGGCCCTGTTTAACATGAATGCCTCATTCCATACTACTCGTCTCCTGAGAGATGGAAAGTATCTTTTATTATCACTGCTCTGAAATAAAAAAAATAGAAAGACCCAACTTTTAATTTTTACTTCTTTATTCTGAAATTAACAGGCACTAAATAAAATGAGCATTTCCATATACAAAGTGGAATATGATGATAATGAAGATTGCACATGAAATCACAATCTTTGTTGTATATTTACATCTCACTCATCACTGGTTGTTTTACATGATTAAGAAATTCCTAATAAAGTTTGAAAAGAGTACCTAATGAAGCCATGATTAGTAATGATAATTAACAACAATAATAAACATTTATGTAATATTTTAAGATTTACAAATATTATCTCATTTGATCCTCACAATTAGATCCACAACCATCCCCTTGGACATAGGAGTTATTATTATTCCAATTTTTACAAATAAGTGAACTGAGTCATGCAGCCAGTAAGTAACTGAGGCTGGATTTGAACTCAGATCTTAATTCATATCTAGTGCATTATAATGGCACAGATCCACTTAACTATCTCCACATCTGTTTTTCCTTCTAATCTAAGATTACATAAGAAGATATATAGAAAGATGTCAGTACTCTACCCAGGCCTGAAGCCGTCATAATGTCTGGTACATGAGGCCTGAAGTCAGAGATTTTTGTCTTAGGCTATCAGAGCAAGAGATAAAGTCAATTTCTAGCAGGTCAATATTCAAGGAGACCTAGATGGTTTTACCATAACAGGGCATGAATGCCCCAGGGTCCTCTAGAAGGCTTGAAATCAATCCAGATCTAGGTAGAAGAGTACTCAGGGAAATGGAGAGATCCAGAATCC
This sequence comes from Myrmecobius fasciatus, assembly GCA_023553655.1. NCBI lineage: Eukaryota > Metazoa > Chordata > Mammalia > Dasyuromorphia > Myrmecobiidae > Myrmecobius > Myrmecobius fasciatus. The sequence continues at coordinate 187,780 of JAJPUD010001141.1, forward strand.
AGACATCTTGAAACTGGTTCAGTTTCCATTATTTGAGGGCTGCAGCAAGACAAAGCCCACTCCCAATGGGTGAATGCATAAGAATAGAACGTTGAAGTCAATGCTGAAATTAGTACCTGAGTTGAGATTCCAGAAATTGAAATTGAGCCAGAAATTGAGGCAGAAGCTAGGCTCTGATCCCAGCTCTGTCACTCAGTTCCTTGTTCCAGTCCAAGTTTGCAGAATAAGACAGGGAAAAGAGCCAAAAATAAGTTACTACATCAAGGCAATGACAGCAGAATCCAGACTGTAGTCCACATAATCAAGAAACGTTTGCTTACCCCATTCAAGACTGTAGGGGAGCTTTGTTCTGCACAAAATTCTGATCCAGGAACTGAGGCTGAAGTGGTGATTAAACATAAGAAAATCCTGAATATGATGAAGAAATATTTTGAGTTAAGAGAAATGCAGAAAAGTAAACTCAGATGAAAAAGTTTAACTACCCAATAAATATAAATAGCATCTCAGAACAAAAGAATGATTTGTTCACATGGATTCCAAAAGTGAAGAAAGAAGTAAAGGAATATGTAAAAAAATTGAGTTCTTGAGGGAATAAAAACGGAAGGAGAAGAATTATATCAGAAGAGAAGAAATAAAATATTACCTCTGTAGTATGCTCTCTGAAAAATAGAATGGTGCAAGTAAAGCTCTAAGAAACAGGAAATATTAGAACAAAGTCAACATTATAACAAAGGGAAAAATAGAAGAAGAAAATTTAAGCTATCTACTATAAGAAGTAAATTGCTTTGGAAAACAGGTCAAGAAGAAATAATTTAAGAATTGTTAGATTCCCTGAAAACCATAACCAAGCAAAAATCTGGCTATCATATTTCAAAAAAATTTTTTTTAAGCCTGCGTTCATTAGAATAAAGAAACAAAATGAAAATGAAAAGACTATCTTTTGAAAAAAATTCTGAATTGAAATACCCAGAGATATGATAGCCAAAATCTAGAGCTTCAAGGTCAAAGAAAAAAAAAAACTACAAACAGAAAAAAAAGAGTTTGGGTACCAAGAATCACAAACAGGATCACATAAGGCTATGCTATATTGTTTAGAAAGGGAAAAACAAGGTTTAGGATATAGCATACTAAAAGATGACAAGAAAACACACAACCAAAAATAACAAATATACCAAAAATCTGGATATAATTCTATATTGTATTAGATTGCTAATAGAATAGAATCTTTTCAGATATTCCTAATGACAAGAGCAGAGTAGAATTGTTAAAAAAAAATCTAAGCTAATGAGATAAGCAGAATCGAAAAAACAGGAATAATTCAGAGAAACTTGAGATAAATTAACAAGCAGAGTGCAGAGTGCACTCTGCACAGGTGCAGAGTGAAGTGATCAGAAAAATTTATAAAATGACTAAAATGATATAAAGAAAGATTTAAGAATTCTTACCAATGTAGTAATCAATCATCACTTCAGAAGACACAATACAGCATATTTCTTACCTCTTCAGAAAGGTATTGGACTAAAGGTTCAAGATCAGATAAATATTTTTAGATATATCCAATGTGAGAAAATTTTGGCAGCTAGTTGGCACAGTGGATAGAATGCCTAGTCTGAAGCCTGCCAGGCTTATCTTCCTGAGTTCAAATCTGGTCTCAGACACTTAGTAGCTTTGTGATCCTGGGCAAATCACTAAACAGTTTTGCCTCAATTCCTCATCTGTAAAATGAGCTGGAAAAGGAAATGACAAACCACTGTAATATCTTTGCCAGGGAAACCCTAAATGTGACCATGAAAAGTTGGATATGCCTGAAAAAAATGACTGAGCAACAGTGTGAGAATTTATTTTATCTGACTATCCTTATTTGTTACACAGTAAGACTTTTTCTTGAGGGGGAGGGGAAATATGATGAGTAATAATCAGCGATTTAAAAAAAAGGAGGAAAAACAAAGAAAATAGCATCAATGAAATATTTTAAAAATACAAAGAGCAGAATAGAGGAAAATTCAGAAGAGAATACATACAAGGCTGTTTTGTACTTCCACATTAAATTTAAGAGACCTTTTTGGAGAGGGAAAAATCCTCCCACACTATATGTATACAATTATCATATACCATTCTTTTTCATTGTTTTTATATGTTGAAATGTACATATTTATTGATGTTTGTCAAGTTCATAATAAAAAAGAAATTTTCTGAAAGCCACCTATACTTATTGCCTCTAATTCTTTGCCTCCCATCTACTTTTAAACTACTTGTAATAAAGTTTCCAAGCTAACTACTCCACTAAAACTCTAAGGTTACAAACAATCTCTTAATTGCTATATCTATTTATTTTTCTCAGTCTTCATCCTACTTGACTTTTCTATAAAGTTTGATTCTCTCCTCCCTGTTTTTGTGACATTGCTCTTTCTTGGGTCAATTCCTTCTGGTTTTGATCATTATTTTTGACTTCTTTGCTAGATCATCATTTATGCCTTGTTCCTAATTGTGGGCTCTGTCTTGGGCTTCTTTCTCTTTCTACAGTTTCTTTTTTTGGTAATCTCATCAGCTCAATAATCCCGTAATAACAAGTATAATTATCATATAGATGGCTTTCAAACTTTAATTTGTTGTTTTTCTATATTTCAAATGCTTTCCACTTTTCATGGCAAAGATAATGGAGTAGTTTGCCTTTTCCAGCTCATTTTACCAAATGGGGAATTGAGGGTAAGTGTCTTGCCCAGGGTCACACAGCTAGTAAGTGTCTGAGGCTGGATTTGAACTCAGGAAGATGTTTTCCTGACTCCAGACCTGGCACTATGATGCTATCTAACTGCCCAAACCTAAATATCCAGCTCTAATATCTCTTATAAACTCTAGTTCTGCAACATCCACTGACTCTGAAACATCTCCAGCTGGATCTCCTCTAGACAAAATGGAACTTTTTCTCTTTTTCCTTAAAGCCACCTCCGCTCCAAATTGTTCTATTTCTATTGAGGGCATTATTGTCTAGTCATTTAGCCTTGCAACATTATTATTATCCTTGATTCTTCCCTATCCCTGATCCACTACTTGTTAAATCTTGTGTGGTTCCTTTCCCAATATTCAGGGCATTCTCAAATTCTTAGTGCAGTTTAAATTTAATAATACAAAACAGCACTAAGACTTTTGGGATGCCTTGTTTATTAAATCCATTCCTTTTGCTTCATTCACATGGATTACCACCCTAGTTCATACACTTGTGTAGACTTTTGTAGTAGCCTCCTACTAGGGCTCAGTCTGTCTCATCTCCACCTATATTTCACATAGCTGCCAAAATAACTTTCCTAAAAGAACAAGGACTACCTTGCTCAAAAAGTTCCATTGCTTGCCTGTAGCTTCTAGTATAAATACAGATTCTTCTGTTTGGCCTTTAAAGCCCTTCACAATCTAATTCCAACCTCCCTTTCTGGGTTTATTTCACTTTATTCCCTATGCCAACTCAACATTCCAGCCAAACCAGCTTATTTGCTGATCCCTGAATTTGGCATTCCCTTTCTTGACTTTGTACATTGGTTCAGGTTGTCTTTCCTGCCTGGAGAACCCACTCCCTGAACACCTTTCTTTCCTCTGCCTTTCTTGAGCTCCCTAATAATTTTTCCTTCCTGAAATCAGCCTGAACAAAGTTAATCTGATTAAGTGTTGTCCATCCAGGACATCTCTGAAAAAGAATGTTAGTTCCTTGAGGATAGAGATGGCTTTTCCATATTTTTGTAACCTCAATGTCTTGCACATAACAAGTGCTATTGTATTGTATTATATTGTGTTGCATTGCATTATATTGTGTTTGTACTGTATTGTGTTTATTATATTGTGTTGTATCATTGCTGTTGTTATTTGTCTTTCATTCTGGAAGACATCAGGGAGGTGATGGATGACATTCATGTAAATTGGTTTGAAGTGAAGGAGTGCTGTGCAAAATCACCTGCCTTGCTTTCCCCTCCAGAGTCATCTGGGTCCAGTGGCCAGATACAGATCAGAAAGACTAAAGATGGCCCTGGATGCAATGGGAAAACTTGGCCCTTTTGAGCTAAGGTCTTCAACGGTTTGACTGAAGCCACATTCACTCAATGATTAAAGACAGGTAGAAATTGAGGCAAAAAATTTCCTTTTTTACTCAGTCAAGGAAAAAAAATTACTACCAAGAGAACTCTAGGGAGGTCTTATTTTTCTGCTGAATAGAACCCCTATTTGCCTTGTGGACATAGTCCTACTTTAAATATAAAATTTTGGGGATTCCAGGAGGAAGGAAGGAGGATTCCAGTGTAATCAAGTTCTTCCATTGGCTCAGTCCCTTTAAGATTGTCCAGGTAGGGGGCAGCTAGGTGGGGCAGTGGTTAGAGCACCAGCCCTGAAGTCAGGAGGACCTGAGTTCAAATCTGGTCTCAGACACTTAACATTCCCTAGCTGTGTGACCCTGGGCAAGTCACTTAACCCCAATTGCCTCAGCAAAAAGCAAAAAAAAAAAAAAAAAAAAGATTGTCCAGGTAGCTACCCCTCATCCTTCCATTCTCCAACACACTAGCCATCCCAAAAAAGGCAGAGCTGTCTAGAGAGTAATGAATTACCCTAACATAAGGGGATAAGCAACAGTAAGTCTTTGTTTGGAAGCCTCTGGGGACTTGGCTTGCTCCTTATTCAGCTGTTAGCTTCTCTAGTTCTCACCTGCTCTGTTGACAATGCATCTGTTTCCTGCACCATCTTCTGAGAACTGGCACCCACCTGATGACCTTTCCTCCAATCCTGTTTGGTAGGTCTGCTTTGGTGCAGCATCCTTGCCTCCAGCCTGGGCAAAGACACAATTGGGCAAGGAAGGGGCATGGGAGCATGCCTCTGACATTAAGGGATGCTTTTGTGGGCAGACTGTGAGAAACAGTCTGCCTATTCTTAGTGCTGAATGGCCTTCCCTCCTTGTATTTCATGATCTGCTCTATGCTGAGTACATCTCATTTGTATTTCTGCTCCAGTACAATCTTCTTTCCCCTAAAGTCTATCAATGCTGACACAATTACTGACACAAATCAGCTCCACCCCATAGAACAGTGGTTCTTCACCTGGTGCTTGTAAACTTGCTTTTTCTAGTTGTTGTTATGGTTGTGGTTGATAAATATTTCAGTATAATTGGCTTCCTGGTAATCCTATGTATTTTACCTTATGTTATTCTGAGATGTTCATAAGTTTTATGAGACTTCCGAAAGGATTTATGACATAAAAGAAGTTAAGAATCCACTCTGTAGAAGGGAGGGATCCAACATCTTCTTTGCTACATACATCCAACTACATAACAAATGTTGACACTGCATTACAAAAGAGATGGAAAATAAGAGAATTTACAGAAAAGTGACCATAACAACAACAAAAAACAACCTACTAACATTTATATAAAACTCTAAAGTTTTCAGAGTCTCTCTCTCTATATATATTATGTTATATATTATATAATCATATGTTACATAATATATATGCATATATTATATATTATTTCATTGGAATGTCACAACAGCCCCTCCCAGAAGGGAGACCAGAAAGAAACATAGACAAATAGGACAACTTTGGAAGTTATTTGATGAATATTATTATGTGCTTGAAGGAAAAAGCAAGTCATATATAAGAGACAGTTGTGGTTTCATATATATTCCTACTTCATTTTGTATGTTGAGATGTTCATTTTGTTTGATGTTTGTGGAGTTCAGAATAAATAACCCAATCATGTGAGGATGTAGTGTAGCTATCATTATCCCCCTTTTACCAAGGAGGAGCCTGAGGCTGAGAGTGACTTAATGGCTTACCTATGGTCACACAGCTGTTAAGTGTCAGAGTTGAGATTTAAACTGGCTCTTTCTGAACTTTCTGATTCAAATCCAGCAAATCTATCCACTAGGGAAGAGCCTTCAGATCATCCCTTGATCTCAAAAAGAGAAGAGACAACTTTGAATGTTTGAAGACATCCTATAGAAAATGAAAAATTTCCATATGATGTGAATAATTGAATAAATATGGAAAATGGCACCTGAGAAGATTTATATGACCTGATACAAAGTAAGTAAGCAGATCGGGAGAACAAATTGTACAATAACAACAATATTGTATGGACTATCAACTCTGAAATTTCAGATTTAGGATCTTTGGTCAACACAACATCCAATCATAATTCCAGAGGACTTATAATGAAACATGCTATCCATCCTTGGATAGGAAGATAATGGATTCAAAATGTAGATAGAAAAATATTTTTGGACATAGTTAATGAATAAATTTGTTGTTGATTATACATGTCTGTAATAGATTTTTTTCTTGCTTTTTCAATGCAATAAGAGAGAGGTGGGAGGAAGAGAATTCAAGGTTGAAAATAAAATAAATTTTAAAATTAAAATTAAACAAATCATTTTTTAAAAGAAATGAAAGAAGGGAAAGAAGAAAAAAGAAGAAAAGGGGTGAGAGGAAGGAAAAAAGAGAGAGGGAGGAAAGGAGGCAAGAGAGAAAGGAAGAAGGGAGTGGAAAAGGGAGAAAAATGAATAGGACTTGTTTTTAATCCTAGAGGGCAGAACTCAGAACAATCATTAGAACTTACAAAGAAATAAATTTAAACTTCAGGTAAGGTAAAAATTCCTAACAATTAAAACTAGCCTCATTAACAAACTGTTCTACTGTAGTTAGTCCCACTGAAGCTAATATAACAGATGGGTTGCCTAGTTTGAAAATGCAAACAGACCTACTCCCTCATGAGAACCACCAGGAGACCATATTCCTCAAGGGACTCAGTCAAGATTCTATACCCATACCTGAACCTGAAGACCCAGGCATGATTCACAAGCCCACATACCAGTAAGATAAACTGACTTTTTTTGTAGCACATAGCCACATAGGTGGTGGCTGCTACTTTGGACTAGTTCAGTTAATCTGTAATGTTGACTATGCAAGTACATGCCTAATCTACAGGTGCCATTGTTTTGTGTGTCATGTTTTGGCCTTTGGAAAATCCAATAGCTCATAACAACAACAAATTCATTGACCTATGAATTGGTTTTACTATTCTCTTAATACAGACAGAAACCAGAGATGGAAAAAAAACTGGCTCTGGAGTCAAAGAACCTGGATTCAAATCTTCCTGACCTTTAGTATATGTTTGACTTTGGGGCAAATCATTTGATCCCTAGCCCCAGTTTCCTCATTTGCAAAAAGAGAAGATAGGATTATATATCTGGCCTCTGAGTGGTCTTTTAACTTTCAAGGTATGATATTTGTGGCCCTTTTCTCTTTGTCTTAAAGGATACTTGTGGCAATTGAGGACACTTAAGTATTATCTTCTCCCTCCAAAGACTCCCACGAAAATCATCTTAGTCTAGAGCAGGACTTTAGAGAACTAAAGATTCTGTCTTGGACAGAATCTAACCCACTGCTTTCCTATAGCTTGAGGATTAAGAATGTTTTTTATATTATTAATTAATCATTAAATAAATTAACAATTCATGATTATTAAATAAAACTTGATTTAAACATCTAAAAGCCATTTTTAGCTCATGGGCAGCACAAAAGCAGCTAGTGAAAAGGATTTAGGCTGGAGTGATAGATTGCTGACCCCTAGTTTTAAGGCTTTACTTTCATCAGAATATTGACTTCATTCTCTAGGTCTGTCAATTGCCTATTGGACAAATTCTTTTATATAAAATACCTCTTACTAGACAGCTAGGTGGCATGGTATGTAGAATGCTGGCTTTAGAGTTAGAAGACCCAAGTTCAAATCCAGTTGGATGTGTGATTTTGGTCAAGTCACTTAACCTCAGTTGCCTCAGTTTGCTCATCTGTAAAAGGCGATAATAATAGCATCTACTTCACAAAGTTGTTGTAAAGATCAAATGAGCTCTTTATAAACTTTAAAAGCACCATATAAATGAAAACTATTATTTATATTATTATCACTATGCATCATACCCCAGGTACTTCCAGGTCACCAAAATTTTCATGGTAATGGAGAACTAATTTAGTGCCCTCTAAGCAGTGTAGGTTAACCTACAGACAGTCCTTTGGTATTTAAGATGGCCTATCATGGCCAACATAATAAAATAATAACAATTATAATTATTATAGATAATATTTATGTAGTATTTTTAAGTTTGCAGAATGTCATACATATTCTGCTTGAGTCTCACAATAACTTTGAGAGGTAGATACTATTATTATCCCCTTTTTACAGAAAAATGAAACTGAGGCAACCAGAATTAGTGACTTACCAGAAGAATTCTAACCAATAGTTAATTTGAATTCAGAGATTCCTAATTCCAAGTCTAGGGCTTTTCCCACTATTACACCTAGCAGCCTAAGATGAGAGATGATGCTGCCTATTGAATCCCTAAAAGTCTGGGACCAGGTATGGTATTATACTATTTCTTCCATTCCATTGAACCACCTAGAAATTGGAAAATTATTTTCTACTTTCCTTCCAAGTTGTTGTTGTTTTGTTGTTGTTATTGTTGAGTCCTGAAGTCTGGAAGACTCAGTTTCCTGAGTTCAAATCCATCCTCAGACACTTACTAGTTGTGTGATCTTGGGCAAATTAATGAACCCTGTTTGACTAGTTTTCTCATCTCTACAATGAGCTGGAGAAGAAAGTGGCAAACTAATTCAGTACTTTTGTTAAGAAAGTCCCAAATGGAGCAACAAAGAGTCACACACAATGGAAAGGATTGACCAAAAATGTATTACTATTTGGTGTAGCCATTGAATCACTGAGAAGTTGGAAAATTCTTTCCTAGTCTTTCACATTACTACTTATTAGTTTGATGGCTCACAAAAGGCAACTCTCTTAAAGCCATAAGATCAAACCCATTTCTACCATTCCCTTCTCCACTATTCTTATTTCAATACCTTATTCACTCACAATATACCTTTTCCCATAAATCTTAAGTGTGGCTCATACTAAACTGGCGCTGGTATAGTAACCCTACAGCTCATGTATGGGAAGGAGTTTAGATCTGTAACTTAGCTATCTACATCTAAGCCTAAATTGGATAACAAAGGCCTTCCACCCCTCATTAATCATCACTTTAGCATTGCTCTTGGAGAAGCAGTTAAAAGGTACAATCAGCAGTCATGGTGAATTTCAACTGGACTGACTTAGCTCAGCACTGGGAGAGTGGACAGCGGTGAGGCCATTGAATTCCTTTCCTTTTGGAGCAGCAGTGTGCTGGATGGTATCACCAGATATATTTAAGGGGGAAAAGGATTATTACTAGTGCCAAATAGTTTAAATTGACTAACTGGCTTTGGGGCCATAAATGGAAGCTTTGAGGAGCAAGGAAAGAAGGATGGATTTAGGGGTCAAAGAACTTTATGGCTCTGCTATTTATGACAGTTACTTAGTTTAGCTTTTCCAAAGGGTGGGTAAGGTTTTTTCTTTAATTATATGGTTCTACAGTTATAGGCAGCTTTAACTGAGCATAGAATAAGAACAAGATTCTCATGAAACTTGGAGTTGCTGCTGAGGCAAGGAGAGACTTCACTATCTTGAATGATCTTTTTGCCTCTCCCTTGTATTAGGGAGCTATTTACAGCAAAAAGAGTGTGCGTGTATGCATGTATTTTATTGTTATTATGATTATTATTATTTTGTTTGGCAGTTGGGGTTAAGTGACTTGCTCAGGGTCACACAGCTAGGAAATGTTAAATGTCTGAGGCCATATTTGAACTCAAGTCCTCCTGACTCCAGGGCTGGTGTTCTAACCATTGTGCATCTAGCTGCCTCTTCCTTAATCAGTTTATGGCAGTTAAGGTATGGTTCCTATGTGATGAGCAGTCAGTCCACGATGAGAAAGATTTTCAGAGATATTAGCAGATGTTTGCTATTTATTGTGAGAACCTGTCCCATCACTCGAAGGACATATTTGGAGAGTCCAGACACAAGGCTCTACCATATGATTTAGAGATTTAGATTTAGAGCTAAAAGAGATTCTGAGTATCATCTAGTTTAACCATCTTATTTTGAAGATGAAGAAATGGATACCGAGAAGAATTAATGGTTGCCCAAAAAGGTAAGTGGAAGAACTAGGATTTCATTCTATGGGTTCTAACTCCAAACATTTTTTCTACCTCACAGCTTCCCACTGTAGTCACTTGGAACAAAGCTTCTTCTTCTTCTTCTTCTTCTTCTTCTTCTTCTTCTTCTTCTTCT
>JAJPUD010001141.1:197975-262984 GCA_023553655.1 Myrmecobius fasciatus
CTTCTTCTTCTTCTTCTTCTTCTTCTTCTTCTTCTTCTTCTTCTTCTCCTTCTTCTTCTCCTTCTCCTTCTCCTTCTCCTCCTCCTCCTTCTCCTCCTCCTCCCCTTCCTCTTCCTCCTCCTCATTCTTCTCCTCCTCTTATTCCTCTCCTCTTCCTTTTCCTCCTCCTCTTCCTCTTCCTTTTCCTTTTCCTTTTTCTCTTCCTCCTCCTCTTCATCCTCTCCTCCTCCAAAGTTTATTGGAATTGCCTTGGACCACTATATTGTTGAGAAGAGCTAAGTTTATCATATTTGTTCATCATCCAGGCTTTTATGGAATCAACTTGTTCATCATTTCTTATAGAATAATATTCCATCACTTTCAGATACCATAATTTATTCAGTCACTTCCTAATGGATGGGCATTTTCCAATTCTTTGCCACCACACATAGAGCTGCTACATATTTTGCACATATGGGTCCTTTTTCCTTTTTTATGATCTTTTTGGGATACAGACTCAGTAGTGGCACTACTGGATCAAAGGCTAAGAACGCCCCAAAGGGCATAGTTCCAAATTGTTCTCCAGAAAGGTTGGGTAAGTTCACAACTCCACCAGCAATGTCTTGGTGTCCCAGTTTTCCCACATCCTCTCCAATATTTATCATTATCTTAGCCAATCTGAGAGGTGTAGTAGTACCTCAGAATTGTCTTCATTTGCATTTCTCTAATCAATAGTGATTTAGAGCATTTTTTTCTTTTTCTTTTCTTTTCTTTTTTTGCTGAGGCCCAGGGTCACACAGCTAGGAAGTGTTAAGTATCTGAGGATTTGATTTGAACTCATGTCTTCCTGACTTCAGGGCTTGTGCTCTATTCACTGTACCTCCTAGCTGCCCCCAATTTAGAGCATTTTTATATGACTATAGTTGGTTTTAATTTCTTCATCTGAAAATTGTCTGTTTGTATCCTTTGATCATTTATCAATTGCCTCATTATTTTAAATGGAATTTCTCTTTCTATCTCTTGCTGTTGGGCTTTGTTGGTAACATAGAAACATATGACTCATGAAGGTTTATTTTATATCTTGCAACTTTGCTAAAGTTGTTAATTGCTTTAAGTGGTTTAAAATTCTCTATATATGCCATCATATCATCTGGAAAGAGTGATAGTTTTTTTTTCCTCCTTGTCTAATTTCTTTTTCTTCTTTACTACTAAAGTTAACATTTCTAGTACAATATTGAATAATATGGGTGATAATGAGTGGATTCTTGTTTCACCTTGATCTCATTGGGAAAACTCCATTTATTTCTATGTTCTCTAATGTTTTAATAGGAACAGGTGCTGCATTCTGTCAAAATCTTTTTTTTGCATTTATTCAGATATTTGTATGATTTCTGTCAATTTTGTTATTGATATAGTCAACTATGTAAATAGTTTTCCTGATATTGAATCAGCCTTACATTTCTGGTATAAATCCGACTTGATCATAGTGTATTATCTTGGTGATAAGTGATTATCATGCTAATATTTTATTTAAAATTTTTGTGTCAATATTCATTAGGGAGACGTCAATAATTTTGTTTCTCTGCTTTGGCTCTTCCTGGTTTAAAGATCAGCACCATATTTGTGTCATAAAATTTTTTTGTAGGACCTCCTTCTTTGCGTAGTTTTTCAAATAGTTTATATAGTGTTGGAATTAAATTTTCTTTAAATGTTTGATAGAATTCACTTGTAAATCCATATGGTCCTAGAGATTTTTTCTTAGGCAGTTCATTGATGGCTTGTTCAATCTCTTTTTATAAAATAAATTTCTTCTAAATTCTAAATTCTAAAATAAAATTCCTCCTCCTCCTCCTTCTTCTTTCTCTTCTTCCTCCTCCTCTTCTTTTTCCTCCTCCTCCTTCTTCTCCTTTTCCTCTTCCTCCTCTTCCTCCTCTTCCTCCTCCTCCTTCTCCTCTTCTTCTTTTTGTTAATATTCATCCACGAAATGGATTGTCGAATTTGTTGGCATGCCATTGGGTGAGATAGCTTTTTTATTTACTTTTATTTCTTCTTCCTTGATAGTAAGTTCACCCTTTTAATTTTTGAAATAAGTAATTTGTTTTTCTTTTCTTTTTCTAATCCAATTTATCTATTTTGTTGAATTTTTTTTCATAAAATTAATTCTTAGTTTTATTTAGTAGTTCAATAATTTTCTTACTTTCATTAATCTCTCCTTTGATTTTCAGAATTTCTAACTTGATATTTAATTGGGAATTTTCAATTTTCAATTGGGAATGTTTCAATTGGGAAAATTTCAATTTTCAATTTTCTAGCTTTTTTAGTTGAATGGCAAATTCATTGATTTCCTTTCTCTATTTTGTTCATGTAAACATTTAGTGATATAAAATTTCCTCTAAGAACTGCTTTGAATATATCCCATAACTTTTGGTTTGTTGTTTTATTACTATCATTCTCTCAGTTATGAGTCCCAGAGTCATGATCCACAGTTTAAGAAATTGAGATCTAGAAGAAATTATAATATCAGGCTCCTGGGCAAAACACTTGTTAAAGCTTTCTCTGGCACACATGCCCTAGGAAATCAAGAGGAAAGTTATGAAATAGGTCTGTGGCAGAGTTGATCTACTCTGAGAAGGTATCAGTGCCTTCTTAATCAGTTGTGAAAGGTACTTGGACTAAAAATGAAGCTTTGATTCTCAAAGAACCAAGTCCTTCCTTCACGTGACCTGGTTTCAAAATAGAAACCGCTTATGGGCCTTAGGCAGGCTTGACAATCATACCCTTCTGAATATGAAAACTGTACCCCCTGGTTTTTAAGAGATTTTCAGCTTTTATTCTAATGTGCAATTTGATGTATGGCAAAATTAATACCTGTATCTATAGCAAAGAGAGTGGAATTATTTTTGGCATAAGAATATGTAGAGATAAGGCTTGGATTTGTATTGGCAACACATAGTTGAGGAAATTCCTTCCAGCAATGGAGATAGACTCTTTCTGGGCAATTTAGACTCTTGAACAGTTGTGATTTACTCAGAGTCAACTCAGTACTATAGAAGAAATAGTTAACAGAGGGAAAGTACTGGAATTAAAAAGTTTTGGGGAAGGCTTCCAGTAAAAGATTTTATTTTAATTGGGACTTCTTAGAAAGTCCTGATCTATCTTAGTGTGACACCCTCTTCATCACTCTCCTGACTCATTCTGGCTCTAGCAATTTGGATCCCCACAAGGGTAGCTGCTACTATTTTGGGGATCCTAAGGATAACTTTGTAGTTGGCTGTCCTCCTGATATTAACTCATAAACCTCAATCTTCTTGTCTCCAGACCTGCCCTCACTTATAGTGCTTTCCTGTTACAATTAGCCCCTAGTTTCAATTCTTTAGAAAAGGTATTCATTCAAATGATACAGTAAGGGCAACAGCTAAAAAGATCTCTTCTCAAAAACTTGAGATATGCTCTCCCATAAATACTGAGTCTACTCTGGGGGAAAGAATAGGCATGGAAAGGGAAAAGAATAAGAATTTGTATAGTGCCTTCTGTGTGCCAGCCACTGTGCTAACATTATTATCTCATTTGATCCACACAACAATCATGGAGGTAAATACTATTATTATCTCTGTTTTACAGCTGAGGAAACTGAGGCAAACAGAAACCAGGGTAACACAGTTCGCAGGAGCCTGAGGTTGGATTTGAACTTAGATCCTCCTGAGTCCAGGCCGCTAGCCACCTCATGCTATTCCTAGCTACATGACCACAAAGAAAGGTGAGACATGTATAAGGAATACATGTGGTCCTGGTTCTCATCATTGCAGAATGACAGGACCTTGAAATCTATCTGTTATCTAGAGGTACCTCTTGAAAGTCTAGAGGGAATAGGGTCAGGGATGGGAGAGCTCAGCTTACTCCTCAAAGGGCATGAGACCTCCAATGGATAGGTTAATTCTTTGCTGAGCTAGACTCAACCACTGGGCTGGGCTGGGTCAATCAATCACTCAGCTTCTAGGTAGATGCTGTTATCAGGATGGGCCAGGCTGGCCACTCAGTAGCCATCCAAGTGTTCCCCCAGGCACTCTACCTAGGAGATGTCTTAGCCCTTGCCTCTTCTCAGGATGGAGCATCTCTGATGGATGAGCTGTCTATGAATTTTCCATAGAAGCTCCTCATCTCCTGCCCTTGGCCCGCTTGGATGGGACTGTGCTCTCCTAAGCTATGATATTATAGTTGGAATGCTACTGGGTGCTTTAACCCATGGCAAACCCCCTTGGTACAAGGCTCTCCTCTTTGCCTTTCTCAAAGCCAGATCTCTGGGATATGTCACCTCTGGGTGAGAAATAGAAAAGAAACCAGAAATCCTTTCTGGTTCAAAGTCAGTTCTCCCAGGAAGGGAGAACTTTGCCTTAAGCTCAATCTTAATTCAGATAGTTACATTGCTGCACAGACTCCTTTGGGGTCTTGCAGTGGGTAAATACAAAGATGGAAATGCAACCCACCAAACATGCAAGTTCATCGTCTTTGCTAGCTCCTTCATACATAATTGAGCGATGTAATCTTCAAACACTTCCTAAGGTGTGGAAAATTTATTTGGTATCCAAAGGCCTTCCCCTTTACAGTTCAATGAGCTCTTGGCTTTTCCTGTCCTGCTTCTGTTTATCAACTATTCAACTGTCTGCTCCACCATCTGTCCAGCAACAGTTTCCACCTGTGTTCTCCTCATGTTCCACCCAAGGCTGCTTGCCTCAGTGAGAAATCCTGGCTTTCTTTACCATCTGTGATCCACATGGGTTGCCTTTGCTCACTCTTATGAAATGACCTGCTACATGTCTGACACAAGCACTTATTGAGGGCTGCTGTAAGTGGCTAGTTTTAACATGGGCCTAATTAAGAATTTATTTTTAACATCACATTCATTCATAGTACCTATCACCTGGAAGGAGGAACATTCAGAATACCACCTGGTTAATCCAGTTAAACCCAGTCCACCTGGGCAGTCTTGGCCCTTCATGGAACAAAAGTTGCTACAGGCAGAAAAGGACAGATTAGGTTTCCTGTGTTGGTGGATAATCAGCCTAGGTGTTACACAGATGCTTAAGTAAATCCCCCAGCTACCAGAGCAATAGACATCTAATTGAATTAGTATAATAATAAAAATCCCCCACCTGAGCAATCACTATGCTTAAGGTTATGATGCTGAATTAAAAACTCAGAGTCAGAGCAAAAGCCCTAAGAGGAAGATGGGTATGGAAACCAGCCATAGCCCTCCTCCATTTCAAATGCTACATTGATTTCTGAAGCCAGATATTGGCTATCACTTGGGTTGTGATTTTCTCATTTCTTAGAGGAAGGTTTGGTATGAAAACTATACTTCTTAACCATTTCCATTCTAATTCAATTTAGAAAGAACTTATTTAGCACTGTGTTGGGGCTAGAAAGACAAAAAACAAAAAGTTCTCTCAAGGAGTTTGTATTCTATTAGGGGAAAATTCTGTGAATGTGTGTATGCAAAAAATTAAATTAAAAATATGCAAAGTAATTTCCAAAGGGAGAACTGTAGCAACTAAAAGGAGAGATACCGGGATGGGCTTCCTGTAGGAAGCTGGATAGTGCAGGGCTCAGCTTGGGATAAGCTCTGAAGAACTCTGGGCTTTCTCTTTCCGAGGCAACTTTTTGTTAATGTAAACTGCAAGAATCACTCACTCCTTTTATTTATGGCTAGCTTTATAGCTTTGAAATTACGTTTGCATTCAGGTATTGCTAGATATTCATTACCTTTCTCAAATGCTATTTACAAGGCTGATTGCTTGGGGATTGTACTGCAAAGAAGGGGACATTTCACACTTGGATGGTTGACCCTTTCCTGAAAGTGACACATTCAGGCAGTTGCTCTCTCTACTTATATATTACTCTTTCCACTAGCCAGGCCAGAGTTAGTTCTCTTCTTATTTTTTTTTAAAAATTCTCTCTCTTTTTAGAAAACAGTCTCTTTCTTGTTTCTATTTTGAAGCCTTTGCATTTTGTAAAAAGCCTGTTGACAGCAACACATAAATAATGGACTACTGAAACCAAAACTCCAGCTAACAAACATAATTTGAGAGTTTTCTTTATATCAGAATTCCAAAAGCAACAATAAAAGAACAAGTGAAAATGCAACTTTAAAAAAATGAAGAGTATATAGCTTTATAAACAATTCACTAAACCACATTCCACATATAGTTGCTTGTGCTTCTCAGAAATTACTGCATCTTCAAACCAGTAGGCAAAGCCTTCTCTGAGGTGTTTTTCTTTTCCCTGCAAGAAGCCATAATAGGTATATATCTATAATGCCTTTCTGCCAAGGAGACGAAAGTACTTTCAAAACAATCTCATAACATTGTGGTGGAGGAAATGAATGGTGAGTATTATTATCACCACTTTAAAATTGAAGGAGGCCCAGAAAAATGAAATGATGTATGTAAGATCTTTACACAAGTAAATGGCAAAGCAACCAAGAGAGGCCAGGCCTCTTGACTCTTAGCTAGAATTTTAGTAGTTAAAAGGATAATAGGTTCCCAGCTTACCCCATCCTTCATCATGTCAAGAGGTGATATATTTCTCACTGAATTCTCTCTTTGCTCACTTAGATGCAGGGGTGTTTTCATGTACATGTTTTTTTTCCTGAAAGTGCCACATCTTATCTCAAAAATTTTAGGTTGTAGCTGATTTTTTTTCATAACAAATGATAATATCTGGAATTTAAATGGGACTTAAAAAGTTGGCAAAACCTTTACAAGCATTATTTCATTTGCTACTCACAATACTTACCTTTGAAGGAAATATTATTTCCATTTCAAGCTTGCAGACAAGGAAACTGAGGCTTAGAGAGGTTAGATCATTTCCCTAGATTGTACAACTATTCAATATGGGAGGTAGAATTTGAACACAGTTCTTCCCATTCCTAACACCCTTCCTATTGTACCACACTGCTATCTCTAATGTGGTATGGTGGGTGACAATGGGTTCTCAGTGGCTGTCAGTAGAACTCAAGCTTGGGTAGCTCAGAGCTCCTACTCACCTGGAGATCTTGGAGCACAAGGTCAGCAATAGGTAGCTATTTGTCTGAAGCCCAGACTAATTGAGTTTTGAGAGGCATATATGTGCATGTGTGTGTACACATTTACACACACCTATATATACAGGCACATGTGTGAAAACACATAAACATATATGTATATAAATAAATTTTTTACACATGCACACGTATATCAAGGGAGGCAGCAGTTATACTGATGAAATCATGCATCTGTGAAAGACTGAAGTGACCACATATTCAAGCAACTAATTGTCTGTAATGATTTGCAAATCCAACATAAAATATAATAATTTATGAGAGAGACATCACCCAGCTATTCTGGAAAATGGAAAACAAGCATTCAAGTATCTAAAGGATTAATCTGCAGATGACTACCCCCCAAAAGGTTGAAGCAGACTATTCCCTAATACAAGGAATTAGGAGGGCAGAATTGGATGCTCCAAAGCACTCAGGAGACCCTATGTTTGTCTGCAGAGGCTTGTATCTTATTTTTTTTATTTTAAGCTTTTTATTTGTATAACATATGTATGGGTAGTTCCCCAACCTTGATCTTTACAAAGCTTTCCAATACAAATTTTACCCCCAGTCCCCTCCCCTCCCCTAGATGGCAGGAAGTCCACTACATGTTAATAATGTTGAAATGCTTGAGAAGTTATGCAAGAAAAATCCTATCTACAAAAAAAAAAAAAAGAATCAGAGAAAGGCAACACAATGCAAGCAAATGTCAATAGAGATCATGAAAATGTTACGTTGTGGTCCATATTTCATGTCCCTCTTTCTGGGTGTATATGGTTTTCTTCAGTGAACAACTGGAACTGGTTTGAGACAATTCTTTATTGCAGAGAGCCATGTCCATCAGAATTGATCATCATGTAATACTGTTGTTGCTGTGCATGATGATCTCCTGGTTCTGCTCGTTTCACTCAGCATCAGTTCATGCAAGTCCCTCCAGGCCTCTCTGAAATCGTCCTGCTGGTCGTTTCTTACAGAACAATAATATTCCATAACATTCATATGCCATAATTTATTCAGCCACTCTCCAATTGATGGGCATCCCTTCAGTTTCCAGTTTCTAGACACTACAAAAAGGGCTGCCACAAACATTCTTGCACATGTGGGTCCCTTTCCCTCCTCTAAGATCTCTTTGGGATATAGGCCCAGTAGGAACACTGCTGGGTCAAAGGGTATGCACAGTTTGACAACTTTTTGAGCATAGCTCCAAATTGCTCTCCAGAATGGTTGGATCCATTCACAGTTCCACCAACAATGTATTAGTGTCCCAGCCCTCCCACATCCCCTCCAACATTCATCGTTATCTTTTCCTGTCATTTTAGCCAATCTGACAGGTGTGTAGTGGTATCTCAGAGTTGTCTTAATTTGCATTTCTCTGATCAATAGTGATTTGGAGCAACTTTTCATATGACTAGAGATGGTTTTAATTTCATCATCTGAAAATTGTCTGTTCATATCCCTTGACCACTTATCTATTGAAGAGTGGCTTGAATTCTTATATAAATGAGACAATTCTCTATATATTTTAGAAATGAGGCCTTTATCAGAACCATTAAATGTAAAGATGATTTCCCAATTAGATGCTTCCCTCCTAATCTTGTCTGCATTTGTTTTGTTTGTACAGAAACTTTTTAACTTAATATAATCAAAATTATCCATCTGGTATTCAATTAGGAGTTCCAAGTCTTCTTTGGACATAAATTTGTTCCATCTCCACAGGTCTGAGAGGTAAACTATATTACGTTCCTCTAACTTGCTTACAAAGTCCCTCTTTATGTTTAGATCATGAACCCATTTAGATCTTATCTTGGTATGTGGTGTTAGGTATGGGTCAAGCCCTAATTTCTTCCACACTAGTTTCCAATTTTCCCAGCAGTTTTTGCCAAATAGAGAGTATTTATCCCAAAAGCTGTGGTCTTTGGGTTTATCGAACACTAGATTGTTAAGGTTAATGCCTAGGTTGTCCTGATAACCTATCCTGTGCCACTGATCAACTGCTATATTTCTTATCCAGTACCAAACGGTCTTGATGACCGTTGCTTTATAATATAGTTTTAGATCTGGTACAGCAAGGCCACCTTCATCTGCCTTTTTTTTTCATTAATCCCCTTGAAATCCTTGACCTTTTGTTCTTCCAAATGAACTTTGCTACTATTTTTTCTAGATCTGTAAAATAATTTCTTGGGAGTTTGATTGGTATGGCACTAAATAAGTAGATTAGTTTGGGTAGTATTGTCATTTTTATTATGTTCACAGAGGCTTGTATCTTAATAAAACATCCAGGCTTTCCATAACTATCTTTACCTTTACACAATCACAGGAAGTTACATGATAGCACATGCAACTTAAATTTGTGATAGGATGTCTTTCTGAACTTGGTATCCTTATGTGATGACCCTAGAATAGCACTGTCTGCAGCAATGGAATACTGAACTCTGTCTTTGTAGAGACTTAGAGGATGCTCAAGATGCCCAAAAGTTGGCTTTTTCTTAGGGACCTTAGACTCTCTACAGTGACACTCCGGGACCCTTACAAACTAGCTTATGGAAGTGGACCTTGGGGATCTAAGAAGCAGGGTCTATAGTCCTTGGTTATTGCCTTCATCTATAAAATGGGGCAAATGACAATTGTACTACCCACCTCACAGGGTTGTGATCAGATCCAATGAAATGATATTTGCAAAATGAGATAAATGTGATATTCAAATGGATCTCTGATATTATCAGTTTGGATATTCATTCCAACAATGTAGGTTAAAAACCCATATCAAATCCATTTTAATCTAGCCTCAAATATCAGCTTTGTGACTCTGGAAAAGTTACTTAAATCTCTGCCTGCCTCAATTTCCTCAACTGTAAAACAATAATTATAATAACACCTATTTCCCAGGTTCATTGTGATGATCAGTTGAATAAAAATTACGAATATTTATAAAGCACTTAGTACAATGCCTGGAATATGACAGAAGTTTCATAAATGTTTGTGTTTTTTTTTTCATTCTTCTTTCCACCTAATGTGACTTGTTCATATCTAAGGTTTCCACAGGGGATCTTCCCAACTATTGAGGGACTTCCTCACTTTCTCCTGACATTGAAGAAGTACCAGGAAAGCACTGAAACTATGAACAATTGTCCCTTTCTCTCTCATCACACAGTCAGCCCATCTCCTTTTTGTTCATAATTTCCTGTTTGACATCCATTACTCAGTTCTTCAAAGTTCCTTGTTTTTTTCCATGTTGCTGCCTGCTCACACCCACCATGCTCCTTTAAACTGCCTCTTGTGTGATCATTTAAATTTTTTTGAGAGTGTAGTGCTACATGACTCAGAGTAGTACAACAATACCAGTGGGGTATTTGTGCTAAAATGAACTTTTGTTTCTGGAAGAAGTTTATATTTGTTAAAGGAACTTTGCAATGTCCTAAAGGCCATCCAGCCTTCTATTTAATTCTTGGCCAATATGTTGTTCATTTGAACTATCTGTCCTCCCTCCCACATATACACACATTATATATATGCATATAATGATATAATGAATCTTATTATTATTAGATTATGACATATGGTTAGACGGGTAACCACTATATACATATACAAACATATTTGTATATATAATATAGTTAGAAGTATAACCACTATATTGATGAACTCATATATGTGTATAATTATCCCTTTCATATTGTGACTTTCCCCATTGTGATTTTCACATATATCAATTTTCAATATATCACAGGTCAGATTAAATGGGAATTTTTTGGTAGTTTTGTGAAAACCACACACAGCATAGAAAAAGTTTAGAAAGTTAGAAATGCATAACATATATGTATAGTTTTGTGCAATGTCAACCAAGTTTCACAATAAGGTATTATAGACACCCTATAAAAGGATAAGAAAAAAATTCAGATTTCTGTTACAAAGAGAGGAACAAAAACTTTTATGCACAGTATTGCCATGTCCCTAATCCCCTCAATGTAGAAGGTATAACTGGTGTATACTATTTGTTTATCTAGCTATGCCATAATGTGAGCAATTAGTCAACAAGCACTTATTTAAACTCTTATTATGTACTAGACACTATATTAAATAATCATTCTTCATTCACTTTTACTAAGTGGTTAAGGCCAAATTTTTTTGACTAGTTACCCAATCTCTTCCAAAAAGCTCTATAATATTCTGGATCTTGATGAAACCCGAATATCATCTAGGTGATCCATACACTGAAGCCTCTTACAGGGTATTTGTCATTAACCTGGACTTACTGCTGGATCTCCTGCATCACTGTGGTGAATACCTTTGATGAACATGTGTCTGTTTCATGCCTTACTTTGTATTTGTGATCAAATAAATTTCTCTATGTTTTTACATCTTTCAAGGGTTTAAAATGTTTTGATATCTGGATGGGAGACACCTTGCAAACTGTAAGGTGTTAGATAAGTGTCAGCTATGTTATTCTACCATATGACAGCCTTCATTGTTTCGAGCTGTTGCATGAAATCAAAAGAAACATTTGGCAGGAAACTTCATAATATGGCAGAAAAAACATGGGTTTGAATAGAAAGCTCTTTTTGGAGATTGAATCAGAAATTCAGGCATCACAGTCTACAATTCCATGTAAAATGTTTGAATTTTTTTTTGGCTTGACCTATTGACATAGACTTATTAAATTTCATCTTACTCCTGCAATATAGATTCTTTATAAATAAGCAGAATGATAGACTGAATTACTACTTTTAGTTTCACATATAAATATTAGGGAATTTTATTACAGGTTAAGAAGATTCATGTAGGATTTTACAAAGTTAAATAAAAATGAACTTTCCCCCCCATCTGCCTGTTGCTAAAACATTTACTCATCTGGCCAAAGTCCTTTGGTATAAATGGCACATAAATAGTGTTAACAAGGCTGGTTTAACTTGCTGGCAGCTGGTCTGCTTATACTGTTATTTGAGAAAGAATTTTCCCTAAGGCATTCTTTCTCTTGGACATCAATTCTTAACCTCTTGTAGGGCAAGCTATAATTCTGTCTCAGATGGCTCTACATTGGATGTAAGAATTTTATGCTAAGATCTTGAGGCTCCATTTTGACTTTCCCATTGGGTAACAGCTTCTAGATTACACAACTGACGTCCAAAGCATCCTAATGCTGATTAAAGGAACCGTGCATCCAAGGCTGATCAAATGAACAGGGCCAGACTGAGGATGTGGGCTCCAATTCTAAGCACACATCTAGGAGTGGGTAAGTAGAATTACAGAAGCTTTTGCCCACACTGTCTTCTCATCATCTATGTCAATGTGGCCAAGCTTGGGTCAGTCAAGGCAGAACAAGAACAGTGGCAGCAGAGGAGGGGCAGAAAAGAGACTTTTCTCCCTGAACATCTATAGATGAGGGAAAGATGGTAAGCTATGCATAAGGAAAAGGTGAAAGCCTTTTCAGGGAAACACTTTCAGGATAAACAACCTGTAGTTCTTTAATATAGTCTTTAATGAACATCTTTAACTGATACTATATGAATTAATTATTCAGAATCTTTTTTCCTAAGAGGTGAGAAAATATTTTTTTTTATTTTTTATTTTTATTTTTTTTAATTTTTATTTTATTTGCATAACATATGTGTGGGTAGTTCTTCAACAACAACCCTTACATAGCTTTCCGTTACAAATTTTTCCCCCCAACTCCCCACCCCTCCCCTAGATGGCAGGATATCCACTACATGTTAATTATGTTAAAATATTGGCAAATCGAATATATGTATACATATTTCCAAACTTATCATTGGTGTGCAAGAAAAATCTTATCTACACGAACGATATATCAGATAAAGAGGTGAGAAAATATTGTTTATTTTATAGCATGGATAAGGTCAAATGAGGTTGCCTAAATTCAAAATTAAAATCCTTGAGTCATCTGTTTTTGAAGGTAGACCTCTATAATTAGTCAAAATGAGTAAAGGGTCTTCCATTTCTTCTTAATTTTGTATTTTTAATTACATTTTATTTTTATTTTCAGTTGCAGATTTTTTCCTTCCCTTTAACTCTTCCCCATCCCATTGAGAAGGTAAAAAATATGATACTCTCTTCAATTTCATGAATTGAAGCTACATGAGCTAAGAGAATTTAATATTTCTGAAGAAAAAAGGGCTTAATATGAACAGAAAAATACACGCTAAGTACAAAGGAGCAAAAAAGGGGGAAAACACTACTAATTTTCCAGCTGTGAATATTTAATTTAGGAGGACAAATAGAAAAAGATGGAATTCTTTTTTAATATAATGAAGTCATCATCTTAAACCTGTTCTTTTGTGTCACATTAGGATTTTCTATTATCATCACGAGGATGTTCATTTCTTCTGATAACAAAATCCAGGACATTTCTTTATCTCTGTTTCTTGACTACAGTCTATCAGCTGGAGGAACGGAGGGAGTGGGATCAGGTAAAGAGAATATTGATGGATCACTGGAATCCCATCATCACTATTACAAACATAATTACAAGTCTAAACAGAGTGAATAATATTGTCATTTTCATATACAAAGATAGGCAAGTCTTGGCTCAATAGTAAAGACTTAATTTTTATTAATTCTAATTTCTATTAGAATATCAGTCTTAATTTCTATTTTTTGCGCAAAAACTTCCACGCTGAGCTCAGAAGATCCTAGTTGCAAGTATTGTCAGAAATAAGTATAACCTGCCATGGCTACATTCATTCTCAATGTTCAGAATGTTTAAGGCATAGCATGTAAAGTGAGAGGCATGCCAACGGTCCAATGAGCTATTATGGCAGTCCTTCTAATAGACTATGAGGCAGAAATAGAGATTTATATGCAGACCCTTACAGAGATTAGCAGAGAAAGACAAAATGTCCATAGATCAGTTCTCCATTGCTTGGAATAATGGAATAAAATGAAGAATGGACATGATTATATAACTTTAAAAGATGATAGATAATTGTTGTGCCCTCTGAGTGCCAGGCAATGCTAGAAAATGGATTAGGCACTGGGATCTGGTGTCCAGTGTGGGGAGAAATGGAACCTTGCTTTCATCGCCTTGAAGTTACTAACTGTAGGCTGAGCTGGTTTTGTCAAAACTCTACTGGGTTGTGTTTTCATACTGGGGGAGGCTCTGGGAACGGAGGAGTTGTATTGTCTTTTGGCAAGTATTAGACATCCCAAGAAGAGAGCTGTGACTAAGTGCTCTTAAGTGGAATGATTTTACTCTGTAGTTCCATAGTTTCCTCCTCCATCTCTTCCTGTCCTCCAAATCATTTAAGACGTTTAAAAGCCAACTTCCCAGGAAAAGATACACACTTGCCATACCCTCCACTGGTAAAAGATCTCTTTGTTAAGATAAGAACATTTACCAAAATCACTGGGAAAGGCTCACAATGTTAGGTATTATAAAATGATAGACTTTCTGACTTTTAACAGGACTCTAATCCATTAGTTTGTGAGCTCTTTGAGGGCAGGAACCATCTTTTGTCTCATTGCTCAAATTAGTACAGTATCTGATGCTTAATAAATGTTTATTGTTTGATCTATTATAATTATAAAAATAAAATAACAATAATCTAATAAATATAATAATAATAAATCAATGTTGTTCAGTCATTTTTCTGTTATATCTGACTCTTTATGGTCCCATCTGGTATTTTCTTGAGAAAGATACTGAAATGGTTTGCCATTTCCCAGTTAATTTTACAAAGGAGGCAACTAAGGCAAACAGGGTTGTGATTTGCCTAAGGCCACACGGCTAGGTTATATCTGTGGCTGGATTTGAACCTAGGAAGATGAGTCTTCCTAGCAGTCAAGCCTGATAGATACTCTATCCAATGTATCCAAAGCTGCCCATGTAATCAGTAACATAATATAATAATATTATATGATATGATATGAATGGTATGATATAATCTGATACAATAAATATAAATAAGGACATCTAGACTAAAAGTTTCAAGTAAAACAAGGTGGTTATTTGTAGGTATCAGGTACACAAACCAAGACCTAGCTAGAGATTAGATTTGCCCCTGGACATTTAAAATTTATCTGAATTCTGGATTAGTTCTGAAGCTACTCTGGCATTTTGATAGTCATCTAACTTTGAGACAACTCTTTCTTAGGTCTGGCTGGCACCCTTGAGACCAGGCCCCAAGTAGATTAGTTTTTGAAAACTGAGTGAGTTAATGAAATGATATTTGCTTGGCCTTCTTCCCAAGGATATTATGTTAGTTTGGCCTTCCAATTCAAGGAATAAAAAAACAACCAGTCTTCTCTATGCTAATAATATGGCTTATTGATAGCCAGCCTACAAACCACAAGTGGAATACTCAATCTGCAAATAAATTATAGAAGAAGCCATATGCTTCTGTTGGCTTGCTATCATTGAGTCCCAGGATTCAAGCCCAGAATTCTTTGTGGGGTAGAGCTGGGACTATATAGTAAGGTGATCCTTTCTAATTCTGAAGTACCATGTGATTTGATGATAATCCAGGTAGCTTCATCCCATCTCTTCCCTCATTCTTAGTTATTGTTGATCTGTTTTAGTCCTGTCCAGTATTTTATAAGCCCAGTGGGGGTTTTCTTGGCCAAGATGCTGGAATGATTTACCATTTCTTTCTCCACCTCATTTTACAGATGAGGAAAGTGAAGTAAATATAGTTAAGAGACTTGCACAGGATTACACAGCTAATCCTTAAAGCTAAAAAATCACCTTTCCAGTTCATCCAAAGTACTTGCCTTAGTTTCTCTTTTCATGGCTGCTGTGAAGAATTATCAATAGATGGGCTCAGATAAAGGCTGGTGCTCTTCCTACACATGTGGTACAAGGAAGGTCTGATTTGGAAAAATTACTATGAAGGTTCTACTTAAAGTTCAGCCATAGTCATCAGGAAGTTAAATAGCTAGAATCTTTCTTTTATTCTTTGAATGTTTTGTGTGTGTGTGTGTGTGTGTGTGTGTGTGTGTGTGTGTGTGTGTGTTCTAGTCTAGGGAATACCTACCATTCTCATACCCTCTAACTTTGTCTTTGACAATGAAAATGCATTCTACATTTTTTTCCTGTTGAAGATACCATATTATCAAACCTCACTACTCAATATAATGGGCAAAATTTGGGAATTTTCCAAATTTCCAAAATCAAAACAAAATAGTTTAGCTGAAAGGACCTTCCAACTCGTTATTGAATGATTCTAATTTCTAACATTGCTTATAACATTGGAAACCTTTAGTTATTGTTGAACTATTTCAGTCATGTCAAACTCTTCATTACCTTATTTTTTTGTTCTTGTTTTTGGCAAAGATACTGGAGTGGTTTGCCATTTTCTTCTCCAGCTCATTTACAAATGTGGAAATGGAGGCAGAGTTAAGTGACTTGCCCAGGGTCATACAGCTAATGTGTCTGAGATCTGATTTGAACTTAGGTTCTCTCAACTCCAGGACTGGCACTTTATTCAGGTGCACACCTAGCTGCCCTGGAGGCCCTTTAGTGATCTTATGATAACAAGATAACAGAAGGCTTGGAGAGCCAAAAGACTTGGAGGACATCAATTGATTCAGTGTATTTATTTCTCTAAATGGCAAAGAAATTAAAATAGCTTGAAAATTTTTGTTGCAAAGAAAAGTGACAATAAAAATGTTGAGTTAACTGACTTGCTTGGTCCTTCAAAATACCAAAAGGATTATAATAGAATATTCAAAGGATTGAATTCTACAAACATTTGTTGAGTTTTTTCCAGCTAAGCATTCAAGTAGGCCTAGGATATTTAAAAAATGAGTAAGACTTAGTACCTTGTCTTCAAGGCATTTGCAATTTAGTAATAATTAAAAAAAAGTTTCTTCTTTGTCTAGTCCAGGAATCCCTTAACTATGCATATTTGATGGACCTACTTCTCTTAATATATCAAATTACATTGCCAAAGCTCAGTGGAAAGCAGAGGGAACTTGGAAGATCTGGGTTTGATTCTAATTGAAAACCCTCAAATAAGCAATTTCCCTAAATTTATTAAGCATCTACAAAGTGGGTGGTATGCTGGGATCAATTAACTCCCTTCTTCCCCTTCCTCTCCCAAAATTCTCAATGAGCTTACTTGTTAGAAGGGAAATAACATGCCCAAATAAATAGAAAATGTATGTATAGTAATTTGGATAAGATGGTGTGTGATTGTGTGATCCTTGGCAAATCACAAAAATTTTAAAGCAGTAGTTTCCTCATCTTTAAAATGGGAATTATCGTACCAGAAGAACCACTTCGCAGGACTGATGTGAATAAAGTAGTTTAAAAGTTATAAAATGTTCAAATGAATTGTTGGTGTCTGTGGTTTAGAGCTGTTCTCAATTAAGAAGTTGATTGAGAAAACTGATAAGGAACCAGCTGGACTTAATTATTCCTATCCTACAGTCACGGTTAAGCACCCATACTCAGTGGTAACTCACAGTTCTTCTTGCTACGGGATAAGGACTGGAGAATCAATCTACCTTTGGCTTCAGAGTGGGGGTGGAAATTGTTTTTATTTTTTTTTAAAGCAATGACAAAAGAGAACTCAAAAGGGAACTCAATGGAAGATCCAAAACGTTATTCTGCACGCTCAGTTCAGGGCTAGCGAAAGACAAATCTTGATGAAGGCAGGCAGTTAAGTTGTCTACCTGGGGCTGGGGAATTTGAGACCAGTCAGAGGAGGGAAAAGATGCTGGATAGCGTTATTCCTTCTCCAGAAAATCTGAGCTACATCTAGTCTATTCACTAACTTGTGGTAAATTGTTTCCAATGGACTGCCCTCGAGGTTACCCTCATAAGCAGAGATGGAAATCCAGCTTTTGGAAAGCTCCTCTTAGTGGGGAGTTCCAATTTTCACTAAAAACTGACTTCTTTCATTTTGACTCGGTATCCAAAGCCCAATGTCTGGCCTGCCTTGGAAGGTTTTTCTCCTGGGTCTCGGGCAGAGAACTTCCCTGCTACGATGATGAGCTCCAGACCTTCCGCAGGAGCTCGAAGGCACCCTCTGCCGCTTCCAGGACCGGCCAGCAACTTCTTTCACAGTCTTCTTCAAGTTTGGAAGCTTCCGTCAAGTGTCTTGGCTCTGGTCCATCCGCCTCCAGTCTCCAGGCTTCCCCAGACCTCCAAGTCAGCCAGCTTGGGGCTCCGGGCCCCCTGGACCTCGGCGGAGGCCAGTCCCGGACCTTCCCCGGGGGTCCCTCCTTTCCCCGCCTTTACCTGACGCCCGCCAGCCCGCCCGCGACTTGGGACGAAGCAGCCTCCTCCCACCGCCGGCCCTTCCATTGGCTCGGGCAGCTGCCCGTCTCCCTCGCCAGCCCCTGCTCGGGTCCGGAGGCAGGTTTAGCCAAAGAAGCTGCCGCTGCTCCAGCTCCAGCTGGGGCCGGAGTCGCGGGAGGAGAGAGCAGGCAGAGCAAGCGGGCGCAGGAGGAAATCGCGGAGCGGGGAGTCGCTGCTGGCGCCTGCTTAGCATGTCCCTGCGCACAGGAGTCCCCCCACAACGACGACTACGCCTCCCCAGCCCCGGCACCAGCAGCAGCCACAGCAGCAGCAGCGCCACCGCCGCCGACTCCGGAGCAGCAAACTTGGCGGCGGCTTCTCTCGGCCCCAAGCTGGCCATGTAGTAGCTCTCGGTGCTCCCCCCTGACAGCCGTGCGCTCCTCTCCCCACCTGGCCAGGGGGGAGAGAGTAAGAACTAGCCGGAGGAGAAGCAGTGTGGCATGCACGCCGCAGTTGCGGGTCCCTGACGTGGGGTCCCCGAGCGGTCTCCTGGACCAGGGGACAGTCCCCTTCGGCCAGTGCCGGGGCTGCACTTCGGGGGCAGAGAGGGAAATGGGCGAGAAACTTTCGGAGCCGCCGGAGCCAGTGCCCCGCCGCGGCTGCAGTAGCAGCAGCAACAGTCAGATCCCTCCTTTGGCTTCCATTCCCGCAGTAGCCGCGTCCCTCTGCACCTCCTCGTCTGAGTCCTCTTCTGGCTCTGAAACTCTGTCAGAGGAAGGGGAGCCTGGTGCCCGGACCGCTGCTTCCTGTGGCCAGCGGCAGCCACCGCCGCCGCCTCCTGCCCCGCCAGCCCCAGGCGCAGAAGGGCCGGGAGTAGCCCGACGGCGGCCGCAGTTGGAACCACAGGCGGATCGTGGTGCAGCCGGGCAACCCCCGAGCTTGGGAGCCGTACTGCCTGGGGCGGAGCGCGGCGGCGCTTCACAAGAAGAGCAAGATGAAGAGGTGAGAGGTTCTCTTCCTTCCTTCTGCTTCCTTTTCCTTACCTTTCCTTCTCTCTTTCCTCCCCATCCCTCTCCTTCCCTCTCCCACCTCTTGGACCCCGCTCCCTGGAAGCGCCTAACCCTGGGCGAGCATTGCCCCGAGCGTAGAAGGAGGAGGGAGCGTTACGCGAGGGGGGGGGGTTGTATCGCTTAATGGGGAGGAACCTCTGGTAGTTGCCCCACTCGAGGGTTGGGGGTTCTGGTTGTCTTTCTCACGCCGAACGTTCTCCAGCTTCCTACTGTGGCCAGAGCCAATGGTGCTGACAGTTTTTTGGGGGGGAGATGGTTGGTGTTCATTCTGCGTTGGGGGTCACTGACTTTTCTCTAACTGTGTATCCATCTGGTTCTTAAACCTGTGTGTTTACAAGATAGCTTATATGCAGCTTGTCATTTAAAGACGCCGTTTAACATCTTTATGTGTAGACAGACACATATGCATATAATCTAAGTGTCTATATACCCCATCCCCCCCAAACTGAATACTGCTTGGGATCCTTGCTTTCCGTAGAAGCTCCAGATCGGCTGGAGAGTATGTGATGGGTTGTGATAGTGGGTGTGTATGGAGGAGGTGAGGGGGCGGATGAGGGAGAACGGGATTAATTAAGGAAGCCAGGGGATGATGGGACGTTTCTTGGAGCCTAGGGAACACAGCTGGCCTTCATGGGAACTGGCCTGACCTAGCCGCTCTCGCCTAAGTCGTGGGAGTTTTTTGCTCCGGAAACTTCTCCCCCCCATTTTTTTGTTTTCCTCTGTCCTTGTGGGCGGAATCGCCGGGCAGGTGGTTTGGTATTCCATTACTGGTGTTCTGGTTGGGGAACTGGGTATAGCTCCTCCAGTGTAGTACGGAGAGGTGAGTTCCCAGACATCCAATGACCATGTGCTTTGTTTGTGGCGAGGATTTTGAAAAGGATATCTTTGCAAAGGACTTGCCATTCTGGAAGATGCTCTCTTTGATCCATTTGACTTGAATGCAGCTCTTGACTTTCGGAAAAGATGTTTCTATGAAATTTGTTTGCTAATCTTCATATCAAATTAATTTGGTCCCTTGGTTCTCCCAGCTTTTCCGACCTGCCAGGCCTCCTATGTAGTCCTCTTTGACTTGGTGCTTTTGGAATGTAACTGTTAACCTTGAGACTAGGATAGCTTTAAAGTTGTTTATATAGAGCATCTCATATGGGAAAGTTGGCTTGATTAGATTACCCCATTACATTCTGAATTTCTCAAGGGCCAGGACAATCTTTTAAGTTTTTTTTTTTATTTCTAGATTTTACACAATTCCTGGTATATAGTAAGTGTTTAAAAAAATGCTTAGCTTACTGCTTAGACCGAGTAGTAAATGTAACTGTGTCCATAGATTGCCTATGAGTTAATTTTTCAGGCCAAGATAGTATTCTTTCCATCTTTAATCTCTTTGGTCAAATGGATAGTTGTGCTTGACAGAAATAAAAATCAAAGATTTCCTGAGGACCATAGGCAGGGAAACCAGCACCCTACTTTTCCCACCCCAGGAAACAAGTTTGACTTTGGCCATGGATACTTTTCCAAGGGAAAGAAATTCTTACTAAGGAACAACAAGTATTGAGTGCACTGTGCACACAACTGGGAATGCCAGGGGAGAAAACAGTCTCTACCCTTCAAGAAACTTACATTCTATGGTGAGAGAGAACATAAACCAGAACATGCAAAAATAATTTTGTAGATAGATGGTAATTATTACCTGACCTTGAGTTGTGTATATATCTCCATAGAAGACTAAGTGATTTCTGGATAACCAGATTTTGGAAGTTGTTTTAATATGGACCAAAGTCCTGAAATTGAACTGGTATCTCTAGCTTTCCATAAACCTACTCTTTAGTTCTTGGTTTTTCTCTTCTGTAAAATTAGATATTTGGACTAGGTGATGTTTAAGGTCTCCTTTTGATGTTTTATTGTACTGTATTCTATATTTTGGAGCGGATGGACCCAGACTTGGGATGGGATCAGCCCTCCTTAAACTGGACAGAGCTTTTTTTGGCCTGGGGAAAATAATTCTGAGAAATGTTAGCTCTGAAGTTTATCTTGGTTATCATTGGAATACAAAAGTGTACATTGGTTCCAGGCTGCATACTAGTTGATGTCTATTGACCTATCCCTAAATCCTAATTTATTGTTAGAATTGTATAATTTTAGGACAAGATCATCTGATCCATCGAATTCTTAACCTTTTTATGTGTCATGGAACCCTTTAGAAGTTTGAAGCCTTCTCAGAATAGATTATGAAGAAAATGAAAGAAAAGTGTAAATAAAAATGCCATGTTTTCTCCATCCAAATTCAGACCTTAGACCATGACAATCTGTCCTAAAACCTCAGATTAAGAACCCTCAATCTAATCTAATCCCATAATTTTACAAATGAGGAAACTGAGGCCCAATGAAATTGACTTGCCCATAGATACATGAATAGCACACAACACCCAAGTCTTTTGACTCAGTATAGTTATTTTTCCCCACCTTATCATGCATTCTACTTATTAAGAATTGTATACTTTATGAAACTCTTGCAGGTTCAGTAATACAGGTCCTTTGGCTGATCAAGGTCTGGGTCTTTGTAGATGATTTCTTGAATTGCGGTGGCCCGTGTGTGTGTGTACACATGTATATATGTGCACATATGTACATTTGTGCAATACATGTAAATATATGTCTATACACACATATGCACTTATATGTAAATATGTGTGTATGCATGCATGTATATATGTATGTATATGAATACCGGTGGCCTGTTTATTTCTTGATGATGAACCACACTACTCCACAGGTGGCTAGTCTAGAGCTTGGATAACAATCAGTTATCTTTGGCACTCTACTTGAAAATTTCCTAGCTTGATAGGACCAGAGGACCCTGTGTTTTTCTGGACCCTGTATTTTGCTGGCACAGCCCTTGAGAATCGAGGTCACCTGCAGCACAACAGAATAGTGTTGTGGAAGATCATTAATATTTAATTTAGAGTTGCCTTGTATTAACCCTGTAGTAGGCTAGTTGTGGTCAATGTCATGGTCTGGTGGTTAGATCATAGGACTGGGAGTCAGGAACCTCTCACTTTTGATTTCAGTTTTTCTGCTGATTTATTGCCTAGCCTTGGGCAAATTGTGTTGTACTGGTGTTGTAATCTTTTTGAAGTAGGGAATAATGATAACTTACTTCACATGGATGTGTTGTGAAGGTTGATTGATGGAAAAAGAAATGGAAAGATTAGCTTTTGTAGTCTGTGAAATATGAACAAATTTGATGTAAAAGGGTACATGTTAATTACATAATAGTCTGTAATATTCTATTAGGGACCCAAAAACTACTTGGGCAAAGATAAATCTTTTGTTCTGAGAAATTGGATACAAAACTAAAAATGTGAATAGCTTTTTTAAGTAGAATCTTTGCATTATTTTTAAGGAAAAGAACAAATTTCAATCTTTATTTTCCATCTCTTACAGTGGTATTTCTTCATTCCTGTTAAAATGTTAAGATGAGAGGAAACTTCTTTGTGTGGACAGTTGTTTGTTTGCCACTATTTAGTGGTCTTTTTAGAATAAATAATAAATAAATAAAAATAAAAGGTATTTTCATCTGCTCAGGCACAGGTAGGTATGCAGTGATTAGGAAATCAATGTAATCTGAAAACAGGAACAAAATTTTTTTCTAATATAAAATTTGCAATTGTTAAGAATTTCCCTCAGATTCCTAATAAAAATACCAAAGTCTAGTTTTGAAGGCCAACTTTTGAAAATTCTCATAACTTAGCAAATGTAATCATCACTAGAAAATTTAACATTACTATGTTGTACTTGAAAGGCTTTTCAACAGATTATATTTGAGAAAGTCGGCAGTCATTCAATAATTCAATATTTTATTTGTTATTGTCAATGGAATTTAAAGAAACTCCAATCATTCTTAGCTTTAAAAATAACACTTTAGTTTTACATGGCACAGCTTCAAGTTTTCCTGTACTTCACATTAAATACATAAACCACAGCTGGCGTAGTTTAAATTTTTTTATTTAAATAAACTGTGTTTGACCCTTACTACTTGTCCCTTAATCTTATGGATTTGAGGTTTGTGAGAAAGGGGCATTCTTCCTGGTAATAAAGGTGATTACATTGGGAAAGTCTTACAGTAACTAACTATTTTGGCTCAGAAAAACATTTTTGACATCTGCTTTTGGCTCAAAAAAACTGATTATACTACCTTTGAAAAGAACTTTACATTTTGTGGCTTGGATGAATATCAAGCTTCAGACGTTGGTAAATTATGATGCCTAAACTCTGTAGGTCTTAAACCAAGAAGTTAAACAACCCACACTTGGAGAAGGATGAAAAAAATTGCCTTAAGTAGTTTTGCCAGCTAGAATGGAAACAGAAGTGTAATACTAAGAAGACACCTCAACTTATTGATGTTCTTGTGCATCAACCAGGGACTGGCCAGATGGTAGGAAAGGGCTTTGATGGCAGTTAAAAGGATATCACCTCAAGATAAAATGGATTATTTATACCTGACTCTGTTTTCTGTTTTTTGACTGATGGCAAGAGCAGTTTGGATATGGCTTTAAATCTTTATCCTTCCATTCCTTACTCACTTAATGTTTTGATGGTCTGATCTGTTTAAAGGTTCTTTGGAGCTATCTAAGACTTGGAACTGATAGCATCTTGAAAGAGAATGAGGGAAAAACTGCTGAAATTCAGGGCTATCTAGATGCTTTTAAAAATTGCAAATAAACTCATTGAGTAAAAACTTTGGGAATCTTCTGAGCTCTGCTGAGAAAAAACTTTCTTGGGGGGGGTGAAATTCTCAAAAGCCACTTGTAATGCTTTTTCCAACTTCCTTACCTTTATATAAAAATTAATATTTTGGAATATGATAGGAGAAATGCTTAACAAGTATTTCTCTAAAAATGTATTTTTGGGTTGTTTGATGGGATGTTACCTTTCTATAGATGTGCCCAGTGTCACATACAGTTAGGTAAGGTTTGGAGCAGATAGACATGTTTAGAATCACAAATCTAATTTCCTTATTTAACCAAGAAGCTAAGGAAAGAAAATGAATGAAGACCTAGTACTTATTCCTTTCTTTTATGGGTGTGGGATGGGAATAGATGAATCACTGTTGTCATCTAAGGTGATGGAGTGGGGAGGACTGGAATTCTTTGGGAAGGATTTGACCCAAACAACATTTTCTCAGGAAATATAATGGATTGTTCATGAAATTATCTATCTATCATGAAATTTATCCTTTTTTTGGAGGGGTGAGGCAATTGGGGTTAAGTGACTTGTCCAGGGTTACATAGTACTGTCAAGTGTCTGAGGCTAGATTTGAACTCAGTCCTCGAGACTGCAAGACCAGTGTTCTATTGGCCATATACAGCTGCCTCCAGACTTTATATACTATGAGTAAGTAAAGATTATCTTGGATCCTGAAGAATCATTGTACTTTATAAGATCACCTTTTGAAAGAAATAGGATGCGTTTTGATTTGCTTTAGAAGTAGATTGAAGGACTAGTCCATGGGTTTAAAGATCTGTAAGGGTAGGTATGAATGCCACTTTTCATTGTGACTCTTCTTAAGACACTATTGTCCTTAATGCAGAATATTAATGGATGGACAGGTTGGAAGAGGGAGGGGGAGTAGTATTGAGGTGTGGGTTGACAGATCGACAAAGCTAAGCTACCATGAAATGCTTGTTTCTGCTGTAAGTTCCAGGGGAATCATTTAGCTTGAAATAATTCTGAGAGGGAATTGTTCTGAGATTAATTCTGTCAGTTTGTGGAACCTTTAACATCTGTGTACTGCCTCAAATTAGGAGAAGAGAAATGGACTAAGATGAAAGGTTTAGTTAAATAGGGGAACTTTAAAGAACAGTCTTCCCAATTTCCTTCCTCCTACCATTCCAATGTCAGTCAGTCAACAAGCACTTAAATTAAATACCTGATGAGCAGATAGGTGACTAAGTAGATAGAGCAGCCTACCCTGGGGTCAGCAGGACTCATTTTCCTGTGTTCAAATTTGATCTCAGACACTTCCTAACCATATGATCCTGTACAAGTCACTTAGTCCTGTTTATGTCAGGAGCTGGAGAAGGAGATGGTAAACTACTCCAGTTTCTCTGCCAAGAATACCCTAGATAGGATCACAAGGAATTGGACATTGCCTGAAACGATTGTATAATAACAATTATATTAAAATTCAGTTATTCTAAGTGATTGCAATTTCTGTTACTTAGGAGGCTGAAACTGGTGGATTGATTGAGGTCTTGAATTCTGAGCTGGCATCAATATCTTAAATCCCTGAGTGGGTAATGTAAGGGAAGTGGTCCTACCTAAAGGGAGGTATCCTATGTCAAGTTGGAAACAAAGTAAGTCTAAGCTTCTGTATTGATCAGCAGTGGCATTTCTGAGTGGATGCTATATTTCCAGCCTGGAAGAGATAGGAAGACCTAGTTTCCTATACTGGGATATCTTGATGTGTAGGAGAGAGCTGAGTGATATATGTAATAAATGATGCTCCGTGGAGAAGAAAATGATATGGTATCCTTCATTCCAAGAGTGTTTCTGTAATTTATTATTACTTAGTTTTTTATATACTGTAGTGATCTTCCCCTGAAGAACTTATGTCCTTTTAATGCCTATAAATCTGTGGAGCCAACCTGTCAATATTACCTTGATTTTATATATGGAGAAACAGACCTAGGAGGAGTAAGTCAGTGGCATAAGCGGCAATAGACAGAAGTTCTTCAGTCTCTTATCCAGGAAATTTTTGCAACATCTACTATTTTGCTGTGTAAACATCTAGTAGTCCCAGACAGACTACTTATTCATGAGCAGTCAGGTGTATAAAATCTGGTGTATCACTTTTAATTTCATGGGGGCAGTGTTTCTTATGATATACAGACAGACAAATTTTATAGTGTATGGTTCATTAAGCCTTCTATTAATACACACATACTCTCTAGTTTACAGGACTCTTGCTTGCTCTTAGTGATCATTTATTAAATAATATCCTAAAACACCCTGCATATACCTTAAATTACTAGTTGCATCTATCCTTTCCATTACCAGCTATATTACAGGATCACTGGTCATAGGTGTGGCTCTTTCCAAGTATGATCCCCTAATTCTATATAGAAATCATTTATTTCTTGGATTGTAAAGGAAGTGATGAGGAACTCATTCAAAGTGAACGTCTATTTCTGCACAGACATGTAGAGCTTGAACATTCTGGCCTTTTAAAAAATGCCCCTCCAGGACTTAAAGCACCTTTAACCATCCTGCCTCTGCTGTGGACTACCTTTGTGATTTTGAATTAGTCACTTAACCTACATGAGTCCAGTTTCCTCATCTGCAAAATGAGGGATTTAGACTTGATGGGTTCTGAGAATTTTTCTAATTCCCAATCTATGATCTTTTGATTTACCATGAAAATTTTTTTGTTTGGTATTAACTTTTTTCTTTGAACATAGCTATAATAATAATAGCTAGCATTTATATTGTGCTTCAGAGATTGCAAATCTTCATTTAAGCCCTGTGAGATGATGGTCCTAAAAGACAATGTAACACATTGCCTGGCACTTATACGCTCTGTATAAATATTTATTCCTTTTCCCTTCCCCATCTTAGAGATAGGGAAATTGAGGGTAAAAGCTAACTACTTGTGTAATTCAGGCTTGCGAAGTTCAGAGTCTAAGGCATAAATTGAACTCTTCTCTCCCCTCAGAAGACAGTGCTGGGCCAGACCTGAATTCAACTCTGATCTCAGACACTTAGTAGCTATGTCACCTTGGGTAAGTTCTTTAACCCATTTACCTTAGTTTCCTCATCTGTAAAATGGGTATAATAAAGGACCTACCTCTAAAGGCTATTGTGAAGATCAAATAAGATATTTATAAAGCACTTAATGGCACAAAGAACTGCTCATTCCCTTCTTCTTCCCATCCCTCTCCTAAATCTAGGATTTAATTCACTACAGACTACACCATTGTAAATTCATAGCTTTCTAAACCATATCTTAGATTTTTGTGCACAGATACCTCCTCACTCAGTATCCTGATCCTATCACTTTATTTATTCAACATATTCATCCTAAAGTTGACCTGTGTTCAAAACTTGACTGAACGGTCTAAACTTTGAAAGTAGTAGAAAACTGATTGGAGGGTGAGTAGAAATGCTGGTACAAGTGATATTCTTCTAGTATCTGGCATTAAGTTGTAATGCAGATAATGACACTGGCTTTAATACTTAAGTTTGGGAAACGCTAGTCCCTGATCCTTATTCTTATGCCTGAAATTTTCCTGTATGTCTAATGGAGGGCAGGTTTATGAATGGGCCAAATTTTCTACTTTTTGTATATGCTGTGAAGTTTAAATGTGTTGGTATGATTTGTATGGGTTCAGTTCTACCCTAGAAATTGCTATATATTTTTTTAAAAAATCATGAATTTGAAATTGGTGGTTCAGACCTTGCATAACTTGAAAATGCTGATAATTGTAAGTATGTAATAAAGAGATTCTACTTTTCTACCCTTGCCTTTGATCCTTAAGTTTAGAATGCTGATGTTTTTTTGAAATTCATTTAAAAGTTGACCAGGTGAAACATTTTGAGGCCTAGCTGTCTTTTCAGACATCCATATATATCCTATAAATATGGACGGGGGAAGAAGAAAATTGGTAATGCAACATGTGTCATTGTGATTATGTACATGCTTAAATATCAATATATTTCCATAATAGATATGTTTCTATGTAAATTTATCTCTAACTTCTAATCTATAATCTTTTCATCTACCATGAAAGGTATTGGGTTTTTTTTTCCCTTTGGGTTTTGTATTAATTTCTTGTGACTTAAACTCAGTGTTTTCTTTAATGATTATCCTTGAACACAGAAATAATAATAGCTAACATTTGTATTACGCTGCTAAGATTGCTAAACTCTTTACATACATAATCTCATTGAATCCTCAACTATCCCACTGAGGTAGATGTTTTATAATTTATATTATGCTAATTTTTTAATTCAGAAATTTTGAATTTCTCCCAGCTGTATTTAAGTAAAGAAATTTAATGTACCTGTGAAGAACCATCTTGCTTGTTAATGGTAGATTTTGTAATTTACTTATGTTAATTCTGTGCCAAAACATGTTAGAATTTTAACTTTTGACTTTCTGACTTTTGTTCATTTCTAGAATACTGCATTTAGTTTTGGGAGACACATTTTAGGAAGAATGTTGATAAGGAGGAAGGCAACCAGGATGTGCATGCAGAATTCTGGTTTATGCATATGTGACTCTGGCTTACGAGAGAGATAGGTGGGCTGTCATAGATGCCCTTGAATTTGAAGGGCTGCCATATAACTTTGTGTATACTCAATGAGGGGAATAATTTAATTATTAAAGCAGGTTGTAAAGAGCATGATTGTATAGGAGAACAATTTATATTCATATAAAATTAAAGAGATTGGTCTGCCAAAATTGTGACAACTAAAGTGTTCTTGTTTGAAATCACTTCTTTGAAGTGTCACCTACATACTAAGGCCATTCCTTATTAATCTCCCTTGCTTATGCCTAAGTAATCATGGGAATTAGATAAACAAAAATACTTTAATTTACTAGGAGATTTTTGTACTATTTCTAGGTACCAGAATGTTTGGGAATAGAAGACTTTGTCTAGTTGAATATTTTGCTTCATTGAAATTTAACCTGAAAGTCCTGATCCAATATTTGTTTATTGTATTTTTGATACTAATACAATTTTCCTGTCTTAGTAAGCACAGCTTAGGGGAACATATTTGAATCTTTGTTTGGGGATCTTGTATTTCAATATCTTAATTCTATGTGCCTATATCTCCATACATTACTGATAGATATGATACAGGTCAGTAGTCTGGAGTAAAGAAAAACCTTTACACAAAACTGCAAGCAAAAAAAAAAAGAATGAAAAGATATTTTCTGATGTCAAATTTTGTTTGTGTACTATTTGCTTCTTTTTCCTGAGAGAATATGAGTACAGTATATCACCTTCTTTCTCCAACAAAAGTATTCATCTTCAATTCAGTCCTCAAGCATTTATTAAATGCCCACTATTTTCCAGACTCTGTTCTAAGCATTCTTAGCACTTATAGTTCACAAAACTTTCAGTGACTTCTAGTTGCTTATAAAATAAAATATAATTTTTTTAGATTGGTATTCAAAGCCCTCTAGTATCTGGCTATAATCTGCCTTTTCAAGTATTTGAATATACAAATATAGAATAAGCTGTATTTTATAGTTTATGTAGGACTCAAGTTGAGTGTTAGAATCTTAGCTACCCCTAATAACTTTGTGATTATGAACAAATCACTTCAGCTCCAGTTTCTTAATCTGTAAATGGGGATAATAATTTGTAATGTGTACTCATAGGATTTTTGAGAAAAATCCTTTATAATCTGTATTATATAAATGTGGATGATTAGACTCCAGTCAAACTATGTAACTCATTGTTCTGAAATCCAGTCCTGCTTCCTCTTCATACTATTCATTTGTATTGGACATGTCCTATACTCTAGAATGGATTTACCTGGCATCTTTCTCTAAGATGTTAGGTGCTGTCTCTTCAAGGAAAGCCTGATACTTCTTTAGCCAAAAATGAGAACTTTTCACTTGATTCTCTTATGCTACTCTTTAATCTATTCTATGTATTTTATTACTTTCTAACTTTTATCAGCGATAGTAGCTAGCATTTTTATAATGCTTACTATGTGTCAGGTACATAGCAGGTGCTAATGTCTATATGGATATAATGACATTTGATCCTTACAACAACCCTGTGAACTAGGTATTATAATGACCATTTTACAGCTGGGGAAACTGAAGTGGACAGGTTAAATAACTTGCCTCAAATCATACAGCTAGTGAAGGTTTGAGACTAAATTTGAATTTGGGTCTTCTAAACTCCAGGCCCAATGTTCTTTCCACTAGACCACCTAGCTGCTATAAATAATAATTTATACACGCTGAATTGAATCACCTTCCCATCAGCTTATTCATTTGAGAGCAAATGGCTAGGTTGAAATGGCTAGGGACTATTCAAAGAGACTTTTACCTGACCTATTTCTGACCCAGATTCATTGTCATTCAGTCATTTCCATGTTTTTGTGACCCCCATTTGAGTTTTTCTTGGCAAAGATATGGGAACAGCTTCCTATTCCTTCTCCAGCTCATTTTTGCAGATGAGAAAAGTGAGATAAATAGGGTTAAGTGATTTACCTAGGATCACACAGCTAGGAAGTATTTGAGGTTGGTCAAGACTCTGGATTCCAGGCTCTTGCTCAATCCATTGTGCCACCTAGCTGTTCACACCTTCTTTAATTGAAGCTTCCTTAAGAGATTCATTGCTTTGCTCAAAGTCCAGTTCATTCTGTTAAAACAACAACCACCAAAAAAAAAAAAAAAACTGTATAGTAGAAAAAGCGTTGAGCTTTCTCACTGAATTTGAAGTAACAAACCTGAATTCTAGTCCCAGCTGTGTCCCTTATTACCTCTGTGACTCTTGGCAAATCATTTAATCTCTTTGGGCATTGGTTTCCTTATCTACAAAATGAGCAAGCTGGACTCAGCCTCTCAGAGCTCTTCCAACTCCAGATTGATGATTCTGCAATGTTTTTGTTGTTGTTTTTATGCCATATCTTTACTATAAATGCCAGTTGTAAGTCAATAGACATAGTAAGTCAACTTTGAATGTCACCTTAATAGTTTTTCATACAGTTGGCTTATTTATGCTGGTTAAAATTAAGTGATAATTGCTTTTATAAAAGGAATGACAGTCAGCTGAAATTTTTGGCTAGTTATTACAAGTCTCCCTTCCCTACAGGAATAGATGAGCTTAAGCAAAATTTGCAAAAAGTGTCTTTTCAGTTGCTGCATTATAAAAGTAGAGATGGATTGTACTGGAAAGTCATTTTTACTAGTAGTTCTAATTAAATTACCCAAATCAACAAACCTTTTAAAAATCATGTGTTTAGAGGCAAAACTACAACTTTTTGATAAAATGTCAACCACATTAAATTCCAGAAATACTGTGCTTCTAAACTCACAAAATTAAAATATAAGAAGTGAGAAATATGTGAGAAATTGGCAATATAATCGTTAAGCTGCTCACTCAGTTTGTTTTCCTTTATAGAGGAAATCATTGTTGATGTGTTACAATTCTGTTATATTGACCAGTTTGAAACTACTTTAATATGAATTTGAAGTTCCTGAAATTTTCTTCTTCATTGTCCCTTATATTCTCTGACAGCTGACTTGCTTTTATAAGCAAATACTTTTTAGTTTTAATCTTATTGATTCTGTGGATAAGATAGGATGGGATAATTTTCATTGAACTTTTAAAGAATGAAAATACACTGTTCAAATTAAAAAACTGAGGATACTATGTGTATATTTGTATGGCATACATACTATATATATGGCACTATGAGAGAGGGAAGAGATTCTAGGAGTGGTTTGTGCATTCAGGAAAATCTGCAAATAAAACTGTGAAAGAGGCATACTGAAGAAGGAACCTCCATATATTTTTTATATTTCATTTTCCTTCCTGGAATAAAGTTAGTTGGAGGAAGGAATTAGGCTCAATTAGATAAATTACATTAATTGGTTTTTAAGATTCCTTCCCCTCTCCCAGCTTATTAGTGCTGAGACTAGACTGGACTGTGAAAATCAGGCTGATTTTAGGAAACTAGAAGTTTACCTTTCAGATTTTTTAATATTGATATCTATTATCATCAGTGTATATATATATGTGTGTGTATATATATATGTGTGTATATATATATATATGTATATATATATATATATGGTCAACTAAAGCAAAATAGTGTACCTAGAACTATAAGTAAGTGGTTTAACTTTAGTTAACTCTTATACTCCCTGGTTTCTCCCCCTTTATTTATTTTTCTTGTTAGCTTAAATTAACAGTAGTGAAAAAGAAAAGAATATAGGTTGCTTTATACAAAGGTATTTATTTATTTTTCATATTAGCTTCAGTTAACAGTAATAAAAAAGAAAAAGAGTATAAGTTGCTTTAAGTTAAGGTATTTTTTTTAGTCATATCTCACTCTTTATGACCCCTTTGGGATCTTTTTGGCAAAGCTACTGAGGTATTTGTCATTTCTTTATCTAGCTCATTTTGCAGATGAGGAAATGAGGTAAACAGGGTTAAGTGACTGGCTTAGGGTCACATAACTAATAAGTTCTGAGGCTGGATTTGAACTCAGATTTTCCTGACTCCAGATCTGGCATCCTATTGATAAATAGCTCTAATTAGTTGTCCATTAGATACAGGCATTAAGTACAGTATATGAAATAGAGCATGATGCAAACATAAATCACTTCTGAGATGATTTTGATGAAGAAGAAAAAGAACAAGAGGAAGAGGAAGCATGGGTTAGTAGTAGAGAGAGTTGCGTCAGAATAAGGAAAATCTCAATTCTGCCATTGGTAGCTGATATACTGTCTCTGATCCTGAGGCAGCTGGGTGGTTCAGTATAATACTTGGAGACAGGAAAATCTGAGTTCAGTTTTAGTCCCAGAAACTTAAGTTACTAGTTTGCATCCCTGAGCAAGTC
Organism: Myrmecobius fasciatus; assembly: GCA_023553655.1. Classification (NCBI taxonomy): domain Eukaryota; kingdom Metazoa; phylum Chordata; class Mammalia; order Dasyuromorphia; family Myrmecobiidae; genus Myrmecobius; species Myrmecobius fasciatus. The sequence goes on from JAJPUD010001141.1 coordinate 230,887, forward strand.
TCTTAATCTCACTCTACTTCAATACGATGGACAAATACTTACTTTCTAGGATTGTTTTGAGAATAAAATAAGATAATATTTGCAAAGCTCTTTGCAAACTTTAAAATAAAAGGTATTAATAAAATTTAAAAAAAAAACCCTAAGTTGCAGAAAGTAGTGGCCTTATGTGGATTGATAGAGGGAGTTTCCTTCTACATTGGTGAAATAATGGGAACTGACCAAAGATTCTAATAATGATAATAACACATTCTATAACATATGTAAATATATGAAATAATATATAGCATATTATATTATATATCATGTAGTATCACATATTATAATACTTTGAGACTAGAAAATGTGTGAACAATTAACATAAATATTGTCATATCAATTGTCAAACATTTTGTAGTCTCAAAGTATAATAATGTGATGTATAGTGTTTGCTTTATAATGTACAATATGTGCATATGTAACAACATAACAATTATGTAATATGTAAATCATGCCCATATACTGCAATGTCATATTTGACATGTCATAATTATTACATTTTTGAGAAAATGTTTGATAGTTGATGTAGAAAGCGTGCAAATAAAAAGTTGTAGAATTTTAATAATATATAAGGTTTATCTCCAAAGAAGCTTTAGAAAGATAATTTCCTTGTCAAAAAAGGAAAAAAAAGACTGGTAGATATTTTCATATTACATGACAAATAAGTTAAAAATTTACAGAAATATTTTCTGAATAAATAGGTCTCACTTCCTACAGCTATAGTAAATAAAGACTGATAGTAGATACATAAGCTGGATCTATCTAATGTAAATAGTACTAGTTTATGCTCCTAAAGAGCCTATGAAATGGCAAAGATCCAAGAATGGAAGCAAAAGACCATATGGACAGCATCAACCTGAGTAATATGTTGACAAAAGCATCAAATAAACGGCTCAATCAAGTGGATTTGGTTACAGAAAGAGAGGGATTCATAATAGCATTCATTACAGGATCAGGTCGCTGCTTCCACAGACTAAATGAAGCTCATTCTTAAGGGATCCATCCTTGGAGACTGACAATGAGTTAGCCATGAAATTTTAGAAATCATGCAGCACATAACTGTAGTTTGCAAAGATTAAGCTTCTATTAAATATCTATAAAGTAATAATCAAGTACCAGAGTTATCCATTGGGGCAGCTAGGTAGCACAGTAGATAGAACAGGGCCTGGAGTGAGGAAGATTGATCTGAGTTCAAATCTGGTCTCAGATCCGTCCTAGCTGTGGGATTTTGGGCAAGTCACTTAGCAATTATTAAGTACCAGAATTATATCAAAAGCATGTTAGTCTTTATAAATTGACAAATTCTCCCCCCAGATTGCCTGTATGTAAAGGATTAAAACACATTTAAGAATGCTTTTTTGAAATAGATTTCACTATCCAGAACATTCATTGTATCTGGACTGTGTGGAACTAAACTCTCAAAATATAAAGACTCAACAGAAAAATTTAGAACCATTCCCATTTTCCTGTCTATTACTGAAGTTGTCTCAGTTGTTTTCATTGATTCTAAGGTGAGTTTGCATCTCAATTGGATTTAGTTACCAAAAAAATTAAAACACCAAAAAAAACCTTTTATCTCTCTACACAATAATTTTGACCCAAGTTCAAATCCTACGCATGACACTTGAGTTTAACACCTTTGAACACATTACTTTCCTCATCATAGAATGAGGAAAATATCTATCTATAGTACCTTAACAGAATTTTTGTGAGCTTTGTCAAATCATATATATAGAGAGAACTCGTTGCAAACTTGAAGATGATATATAAATTCCAGTTATTTTTCAAAAATAATGTGGTATTTAAGACCCTCTATCTTGTATCCTAATGTACCACTGTTTCATTATTTAGATTTTTGCAGCTATTAAGAACAAAGTGTTAGTTCCTTCTTTAAAAATCTAAACATATCATATTCAATTTTTATTTCTATTGCTTCTTTCTGTCCTCTCCTCTATTTACTAGTTTTTCAATGTCTTCATACTATTTTTGCCTTTCCTAAGCATTCCCCCCCACCTAAGTTTACTGTCTTGTTCCCAAATTTCCTTTCCTTCTGCTCTCTCATTTGATCTCTTCTTGGTGCTATGGATTTGAACTTCATATTTAAAGGCCTTTACATTTTAAAAGGTGAGCTTATTAGCTCAAATGGCATTCTAGCTAATAGTACCTGGATATATATATATATATATATATATATATATATATATATACATATATATATATATATGTATATATGTATTTTTTTGACCAGGATATGGTTCCTCAAATCCCACAAATTATCTGAGAAGTGAAGTACTGGGTATCAAAGATGCTTCTGGAGCAAACCTGTCACCTTCCATCAGGGTCTTGACCTTTGCTATATCATACAGACAAAGGACTCATGCCATTCAAGGAACAGGGGGAAACTTTTGCTGAGGCAATTGGGGTTAAGTGACTTGCCCAGGGTCACACAACTAGGAAGTGTCTGAGACCAGATTTGAACTCGGGTCCTCTTGACTTCAGGGCTGGTGCTCTAACCACTCTGCCACCTAGCTGCCCTGCAAGGGGAAACTTTTAGTCTACTTTTTGAATAGTCATTCCCTATTCCCTCCATTCCTTCTCTCCAATACTGCATTTCCCCCCCTACCCCATCCTTGCAAATTCAGAGCTTATTAAGCTCCTACCTTGGCATTGCTGTCACAGGATTTATGCCCAGATCATTTGCCCTCTTCTTCCTCTTTGTTCCAGCCTTTACCTTGGCTCCAAATCACCACCATTCTGTATTTCATGTTCCCGGGGTTTTTGCCATTTTCTGGCACAGTCTTTAAATGCTTAAAAATAAGCATTTATATGGTGCTTTTTGCAAAGGGATTTATAACTATCTCATTTTATCCTCCTGGAAGGTAGTAGATGCTATTATCCCCATTTTTACAGATTTAGGAAACAGGTACAGAACAGGAGCTAATTAACATGCTCAAGGTTACACAGATAGTTTAGTAAGTGTCAGGTTCCTGAAACCAAGTTCAGTGTTCTATCAATTACACCACCTAACTCTGCTATTAGGTGTTCTGCAATCTCATTCTGTACTCTCATGCCTCAGTGCATTTGTACAGAGAATTCCCTTCATGTTCCTGACCCTGAAAACCCGTGAAGACCCAGTTCATGTGCTTGTGCTGCTCATTAGAACATGAGCTTCTTGGGCAAAGACACTCTTTTGTGTTTGTATTTTCAGTGCTTTGTACATAGTAAGTGCATAATATGTGATTTTTTTGTTTGTACCTCATTAATCAAACAAATGCTTATTAAATATACTCTCAGTTATTGTCTTACATTCACGACATTTCCCTTCACAAAATAGTTCGCTTAAAGCGAACTTAATTTTTTTTTCTTACAATACTTTGGATTTCTTTTTTACATCTATTACATTCTACTTTTTTATGTTTCTATCCATATACTTCTCTATTAGAGTGTAAATTCCTTGAGGGTAGGTTTTGTATGATTCTTCATTGTATCCCTGGGTGCTGGACCCAGAGAAGGTAGAGAGAAGGTTTTGTGGGCTCTGCATTGGACAGGGCAGCAAGTTGTATGGTTTTCCCTTTATGTCAAGGAATCCTACTTCCTTCAAAATCTATAAGGGACACTGCAGGACTGATCTCTGGATTGTTGTTACTTATATATTGCATCGTTTGACGCATGGGAATTTTATGAATAGAATTTACTTTTAGGTGTATTATAACCATTATGTGTCAATTCAACAAACATCTATTTCAAGAATTTCTATGCAGAGAACAAAAGTAGGAGCTGGAGAAGATGAAAAGATTAATGAAAATATGATCCTTGCTTTCATGGAATTTCAATCTATTTAGTAGGGTATGCTTCCCTGGTTTCTGGATGAGTCTTAATGCCAACAGAAGAAAGATGATATTCTTGAAAGGAAACCTAGATACTTATGTCATAGGAGTCTCCAATGCAAGGTAGAAAGGGTAAATTTGTTAATGCTTAGCTAAATTGCATAGGTCAATTTGTTAATGCATTTACAGGACTTTGTGTAACTCTGTCAGAAAGCTTTATATTTTCCTCCCCTAGCTGTTTGCACAAATGACTGGTGGAGGAGGGGAGAGAGAAAGCAAAGTAAAAAAAAAAATTTCCAAACACTTGAATCATGCATAAATCTTTTTCCCCTTTTCTTTTTAATTTAATGCTTTATTTTTTACTGATTACTTGTAAAAAAAATTTAATATTTCAAAAGTTTATTTTTAGTTCTAAATTTTCTCTCTTTTTTCCCTTCCCCTCACCCCTGTTATATTGAAAAGGCAAGCAATTTGATATATAGTTAACACATGGAGTCATGCATAAATCTGAAGAGAGTCTTTGTATGGAGAACCTGTGTGGTTCCATGGAAAAAAACCTTGAGCAAGATTTGAAGTCCAAGATTCTTGGATCAAATCCCATCTCTGCTCTTTGGTTGCATATATGATATGGGGCAAGTAACATCACCTGCTTGGTTTCTTCAGATGGCTACCAGTTTCTTCACTGGTAAAATGAAGAGCTCAGATTTGATGACTTCTGTGTTCTTCTAGTTATAAATATATGACTGTATGATTTTACCCTTCTGAAATGTTATTCAGTAGTGGTAGTTTCTCTTTGGACTCTCTGTAGGAAGAGGATGACTCATTTCCTTGTTGGTATTCTCTGACATGAAAATTAAGAAAAAAAAAGATTTCTTTGTCAGAAAATTTGGTCATATGTGGTAACTGGAGTTTGTCTTTTCCATGATAAATAATTGGTGCTTTGTGGAGTTTTCCTCCTGATATGTTTTTAATCTTATTTTCTTTTTACAAATAAAACCTGAAGTTTCCAATAGCAGAGGTATCTTAAAGACCCTGTGCCTTATCATCCCCCCTGTTACTGAACACTTTGGACATCCATACATTTCATTCTGTTTTGTAATTGACATGTGTTGTGTATTGTGTATCAATTAGGGTCAGAGCTTCCGAAGAGCAGATATCGTCTCTTAGCTCTTCTGTTGGATTCCCAATTATTATCACATAGTAAATATTTAATAAATGCTTTTTCTTTATTGATTCCAATTACTGGTCATTGACCTATATATCATAATATGTGACCCCATTCTAAGTCGTGTGACCTTGAGCAAGTTACTTTGTTTTTGGAACCTCTTACCTTTAAAATTGGACTAATAATATTGTATGACCTATCTTTTGAGATTGATATTGTTATATATCATATATATACATATATTTGTATATATTCATATGCATATGCATTATAATATGCATAATACTGTTGTATATAGTATAACTTGGTATTGTGATTATAATCTAGTGGTGTGTATAATATACTCTTATGATATATAATAGTAATAATATGCTATATTTGATAAAATAATATATAATAGTAATAATTATATATAATATATTTAATATTGTTATAGTATATATAGTTATATATATGTTATTAGTACATATAATAGTATATGTACTATTCATATGTATATATTTGTTGTTCAGTCCTGTACAATTCCATTTGTGGTTTTCTTGGCTGAGATACTAGAGTAGTTCACCATTCTTCTAGCTCATTTTACAGATAAGAATACTGAGGCAGATACAAAGTCATATAGCTGGGAAGTGTCTGAGACCAGATTAGAATTTAGGAAGATGAGTCTTTCTGACTTTGGGTCCAGTAGTCTATCTATCGCACCACCTAATTACCTAGTAGTATACAGTGGTACCTTGGTACTTGTCATTGATTGGTTCCAGAAAGCACAACCAATGGAGAAAAAGATGAGTATCAAATGAATTTTTCCCATAAGGAGTGTATCTCCAATCTGCAGCCTATTTCTCCTCACCCAATTATCCAAAGGGGCAAGTGGGGCTTCTAGTTGTGGAGAAACTAGTCAGCCCAGCCTGGCTCTTCCCTTTTTGACCCAATTCACTTTTTGAGAGGAACTTGAGCTTTTATGTTCTCTATCCACACTGTCCAAGTTTCTGTTGTTAGGTTCCTCTAAGACTCTGGGTATTATTCTCTCTGAGCCCCTTCCTATTCCTCCCTATCTCACCTTTTGGGCATTAATTTTTTTTCTCAAATTGCTTTATATTTATTTTTCTGGGCTTGAATCCTTCCCATTGGGGGCCAGCATGTGGCCCTGTGAATATAAATCTTAGTTTTTTGCTTTGCTGTTCGTTCTTTTGTTTTAGGTGAAGATGAGAGGTTATTTCCTTGTAATCTCTGAGAGTTGAGGATAGCAAGTTTTCCTGGGATTCAGGAGTCCAGTTTTTATTGAATCCATGCTGGGTTTGACAGCCCAGCATTGATGCCTTTGAGTTCTAGCCCATTGATAGCTGAAAAGAATACAGTCATGCTATGTTTGGACATTAACTTGTTGAGATCAATGCAGTATAGAAACTGTGCTAAGTCCTGAGACCCAAGTGGTATAGAGGAAAGTTTGCCCCTGAGATATTAGGAGGACTTAAATATATTTTTATATTAATATAATACTATTTATATTTTATATTATATATTTATATGTCTAAAGTTTCTGATTTTACTCTATCATTAAATATCCCCTTGTAAATGCTAAAAGATAATTAGTTGAACAGAACTAGTCACTAGTGGTTAACAGTGGAGGAAGAGTGCCAGCATTCTAGCATGAGGCAGGAGAGATGAGATACCTTACTCTAGGAGAGGGAGGCAGAGAGTACATATAGCTGATTTGGCAAACGGGTTGTTGCCAGCAGCAATCGTCTGTCTTCCTGCTATTGGGCTTTGGGGTAACTATATCTAGTATAGCAGTCCCTGATTCATTTTGCGTTTTCTTTTTTGACTACCTTGTGGTTGTTCAGTGATCAGAGTCCCTGGAAATAAAAGATTTTAGCATTGCCTGGGGCAAATGGTATAATGTTGACAGGCTTTGGGGTGAAAGACTTACTAAATTCCTACTTTCTCCCATCTCTTTTATCAAGGAGAAGTCTGTTTCTGCTGTATGTTTTACTTCTGTGACCCTGAACAAGGTTTCATGTTCACTTCTCTGTAAAATGAGTGTCTTGGTCTAGATAACCTCAAACATCCATTTCATCTCTAAATACTCCTAACTTGAGACTGGGAAACTGAAATCCAGAATGGTGAGGATATATTAAGAGAATACCTTATAGCTTCAAGAGCTTCAGCTTTCCAGGTCCTAATGAATTCCATTCTAAAGTGGTAAAACAACTGATGGATGTAATCCCTGAACCATATCATGAAAAAATTGGTAAGTGACCAAGACATGCAAATATTGCCCTGCTTTTTTTTAAGGTGGTGAAAGGAGGATTAGAGAAACTGCTAAAGTGTTCAGCCTGATATCAGTCTCATAGCAAAAAAATTTAGCATGGATAATTAGGGAAATATAATTATTAGAACCCAGTACTATAGTCACTAAAGACAAGTTAGACAAATTTTACATAATGCAGTACTCTGGACTAGCTGGAGTTATCTATAATTCTCCAAAAGCATTTGGCCTCAGAATCCATAATGGAAAAACCAATTGGATGAAAAGTATCTGTTGTCTGGATTGAGATATGGTTGGATGGGCAATGAATAGTGATTGGCCCATTAATCAGGTATTTTAGTCAATGATCTTAGAAAGTTATGAGGAACAAATGAGTTAACATATGTAAAGTGCTTTGCGTGAAGCTCTATATAAATGCTAACTATTAATATTATTACTATATTAGCCCTGAATTGGAGAAAAAATCAAGTTGAATTGCCTTATGGAAGCACTCCTCTTATACATGATCCCATACATCTCCTTGAAACAAAGAAATATCTTAGAAGCAATTTCACTGCACCAGTGATACCGTAACTAAGTGATAGAATACCACTATTTCCAAAGAATTAAATTCATGAGTCACCCAAAGGCTAATGAAGACATTATTGGCCTTGAATAGTTTGAAAAACATGCCTCAAAATTTCACAGGATACATGACATAATGTTATTAGAGAGATTTAATGACTAGAAAAGAAAATAAAATGATGATGAGCATGAGGGATATCAGATGGGTAACCCATAGTTACCCATGGAAGATCTAGAGTTCATTGGAGCTCCTGTGGAAGATTGATGGGAAAGCATGGAAAAAATGATAGGACAGCACAGAGTGGCTGTCAATGTCAAGATGGCAGGAAGTATCCAGCACAATATTCCAGGCATCTTTGCTTGACTCTATGCTGCTTAATATTTTTTCAATGATTTGGATAAAAGTTTAGATGCTATACCTATCAAATTTTCAGATGACACAAAGTTGGGAGAGAGAGCCAGCACATGGGATGTCAATCAGGATCCAAAAGTATCTCTGTAGACTATAGAGCCCTGGGCTAAATATAATAATATAACAGTAGAGATAAGTGTAAATGTTTTTCACTTGGTTTCAAAAAGTCATATTCACAAGTGCAAGATAAGAGAACCATGGTCAGACAGGTGATCTGCAAAAGATTTGGGAGCATTAATAGATTGAATAATCAATAGATTGAATTAATAGATGATTGAATAGATTGAATGTGTCAGCTGTTAAAAACAAATTCCATCTTGGTTTACATTGAGAAAGTCCTGGCTTCCAAGGATAAAGAGGTCATGATCCCACTCTACCCCACCATCATCAGAACTTCTCTGGAGTATTGTCTTTTGTTCTATTCATTATAGTTTTGAGAAGGAGATGAATAAATGAGAGTATGTCAAGAGAAGAGGAATCAAGAAAATGATGGGCCTTGAGAACATGCCATAGAAAAATTGGATTTAGAAATTAGGCATGTAGAATCTGCAGAAGAGAAGATGAGGGGAAAGGAGTAAAGTGGGGAAGACATGCTTTCTGTATTTGAGTATTTGAAAGTTATCATATGGTGGAGGGATTAGACTTGTCCTATTGGTTCCTAAATCTGACCTGTGTTAGTGCCTGAGAACTGCTAAGTGGACAATTTAGGTTTCCTCATGGAGAAAAAAAAACCCAACCACCAGAACCAACAGCTTTCTAATATCAGAGCTTCCCAGAACAACAATGGGCAACCCCAAGAAGGGGTAGATGTCCTTTTCTTGGAGGTCTTTAAGCAGAGGCCAGATGACTAATTATTTAATATATTATAATGGGCTTTGGTTTTGTGTATGACTTGGACTAGGTGGCCCCTGAATCTACTTCCAACTAGTAAATTCTGTGATTCTTCATGGGTGGATTGTAATCGGTATCGATGGAGAGAGTATCCACATCTATAAGATCACTGAAGCACTGAGAAGAACCAAGTCCTTCATAGTAGATCAACACACATTCTTGCTGTTACTGGGTACAATATATTCCTGGTTCTGCTTGTTTCACTCAGTATCAGTTCATGCAAATATTTAATCATCTTGTTCATCATTTTTATGGAACAATAATATTCCATTACCTTCATATACCGCAACTTGTTCAGCCCTTCCCCAATTAATGGGTATCTACTCCTTTTCCAATTCTTTGCTACCACAAAAAGGGCTGCCACAAACATTTTTGCACATGTGGGTCCTTTTCTCTCCTTTATGATTTCCTTGAGATACAGACCCAGTAATGGAACTGCTGAATCAAAGGTTATACATAGTTTTATAGCTCTTTGGGCATAGTTCCAGATTGCTTTCAGGAGTGGTTGGATCATTTCACAACTTCACCAACAATGCATTAGTGTCACAGTTTTCCTAAATCCCTTCCAACATTTATCATTATCTTTTCTTGTCATCTTAGCCAATCTGAGAGGTTGTTTTAATTTGCAGTAAATGCTTAGTATATCTTAAAGTGCTATGCAAATTTTAGTTATTATTTTAAAAATCATCATTGTCATCTCTATTTTAGTAAAGTATTTGGCTAATTCTCTGTGATTTCCTTTATAGTTGCCTTCCTTTATAAGCTGGCAGAACCTGGGCTCCCGCTTACTCTATCTTACATCCTGCAGTTCTGCTATTGATTTCCCACATTAGATTGTAAGCTCTTTGAAGTCAAGGATGGCTTTTGTTAATTGTATCTTTAGTGCTTAGCACAGTGCCTGGCTCATAGTAGGCATTTAACAAATGCTTGTATATCTAGATGGCTTAGTGGGCTTAAGCTTTGAGTCAGGAAGTTCTAATTCAACCTTAGATACTTCCTAGCTATGTGAATCTGGGTAAATTACTTAACTTCTATTTCCCTTAATTCAGTGGAGTAGGAAATGGCAAATCACTCAACTCTTTGCCAAGAAAATCCTATGTATTGGGTTGTTTTGATGTGCTGTGATCTGCAGGGTGGAAGAATCAGACACAACTGAATGATTGCACAATAGCAATAATTAATGTTTATAGGATTGGATATTTAAAGTCCAGGAAGTCTCATTAGCTCTGATTTGCAGAAAATAATTTTAGTTTCTCTGGGGCTCAGTTTCTTCATCTGTAAAATGGGGTGATTGAATTAGATGGACCCTCACTTTCCATTTCAGCTATGGCATTTTGCAAGAAGAAAATGGAAAAGACTTGGTTATCCAATTTGTGGAAGTTTTGGAAGAAATACATACTGATAACAGAATTGGAATACAAAAAAATTGGCTAACTGGAATGAGATCTTGAAACTGATAAGATGAGATTTAGTGGGATACATTCTGTGATTTAGGGAGCAAAGAAAATAGGGGAAGAAAACAAAAATGGCACAAGTACAGTATGCAAAAGAAATGACTAACTAGTAGTAGATGTGAAAAAAAACTGTAGTCTTAGGGGTTTTAGCTGACTTAGAGTCAACAGTTTTAATTTGGCTTAATTAGTGTCAACAGCTAATATAGTCATGTGCTTCATTTATAGAACTCTGGTAAGACGAATATGAGCAGCAACTTTCCTCCTGTTTTTAGAACGGGTTAGTCTAAACAGAAAGCCATTGCATTTTCTCTTAGGTGAGATGATTGAGCTTAGAGCACACGTCTTAAGGATGGTGACTTTCATGATACAGAGATTCAAATTCATGACATGTAAGAATAGGTTGAACATACTAGAGATGAGAGTATCTAGGGAAAATAAGGCAGCTGCCTTCAGATATTTGAAAAACTGATGTGGAGATGATTCAGGCCAGTTCCAATGATTTTGTGATGAAGAGAGCCATCTACATCTAGAGAGAGGACTGTGGGAACTGAGTTTGGATCACAATATGGCATTTTCACTTTTTTGTTGTCGTTTACTGGCATTTTATTTTTGATCTGATTTTTTTTCTTATGAATTAAGATAATTGTACAAATATGTATGCATGTGTTAGATTTAACATAAGTTTTTACCATGTTTAACATACTGGATTACTTGCCATCTGGGGGGGGGGCAGGGTTAAGGAGGGAAAATTGGAAGACAAGGATTTTTTTTTTGTAATTTTGCCAGGATTAATGTTGAAAAATTATCCATGCATATGTTTTGAAAATTAAAAAGCTTTAATAAAAAGGGGGAAAAAGATGTGTGGAAAAGGGAGCAGATAGTCTGTGTGGCTCAGTGAGGAAGAACTATGTCTGGGTACAGGAAGGGGCTAAGCATATTTTAGTTTACTCAGAAGTAAGACTTCTAAAGATGAAAATTATAATGGAATGGAATGCCTTGAAAAATAGTGAGCTTCCTATCTTCAGAGGCTTTTAAGAGGCTAAATAACCTCTGTCAGAAATGTAGAAATGATTACTAATATCATGTAAATAAAATTAAAAAACTGATGCTTTATAATTATCATGACCAAGTTTAATTCAGAAGAAAAGAGAAACATGAAAATATACCTCTTTTCCTTTAAAGAAGTGAGGGACAATGGGTGAGTAATACTATATATACATAGTTGGACTTGGGTAGACAAGATCTACCTGCCAGGTTGTTGTGATGCTTTCAATACTACCTCTGATAATCCCTCTCTCTCCTAATTAAAGGAAGTGATAAATGAAGATTTATCAAGTATTGTCATTATAAAAGATACACACTGCTTTTCCCTGTCTCTATTTTTTATTCTTACAAGGGATAGCTCTTTTCGCATGGGGAGATAGACAGATAAAAGTGATATAAAAATGGAAAGACGTCAGCAAACTTGTTTTAAAAGAAGATTTTTTTGTCTTGGCTAAGAATTTGAAATAGCTATCTCTGAGTTTCCTTCTGACTCAGTCTGTAATTCTAGAAATGTGACCAACTCATTGCTAAGATAGAGTGGCAGAGCTGGGGAGCGGGAAGATTCAGCAATATCACTTGTAGAAATTGGCCACTTTAGAAAATATACCAGAATGCTGTTTAGTAATGTGCCATTGACATAACTAATTAAAACACTAAAGGATGATTGTCAAAACCACCCAGGGAAAAACACTTGGCCATGCAGTACCCTTGACTTTTTAATTGTTTTTGTTTGAGCATTCACATTCCCTTCGCATCACTGGTGGAAATTAGCAAGGCTCCACTGCATTTCTTTCTCTAGAATACATCACAAATGGTGTATTGATAATCTGATGTAGATGAGGCTTTCAACAATTACTCAAATGCTTCATTTCTTTGTGAAATAGACTTAAAATGTAGATGGTAGCAGAATTCTTCCTTTCCTGAACTTGGAGTGGAGAGACTTCAGGGAATAGTGGGGACAGATGTATTATTTATAACACCAATTACACAAATATGGTGCTCTATGGGAAGTACCACCTGTTTTTTCTTCACTGCACAAGAAATCCTTTACCTCCTGTCAGCACTAAAATATTCCCACCCCTCTCCATTTTCCTATTGCCTTTCCCTAAAGAAATAAGATTGGGCATTGGAAAAGTGATGGGGAAGGAATTTGGAAGGCTGATGGGGAGGGCACCATGGAAACTTGGAAGGGTGATGAGACACCATGGAAGTTGGAAAGGTGATGGGGAAGGCACCATCAAAAATAAGCTTATTAATTGACAGAAGCAGCTATTAGACAAGATCTAGCTTCCAGGTTGTTAGGATGGTTTTAATGCTACCTCTGGTGATCTTCTCCGCTATGCTTAATTAAAGAAAGTGTTTTTGCATTTTATTTATGATGTTATAATGAAAGGTGCAAGTCTTGCTAAGAAACAAAGGAGAGCACACTTGATACCACTGAAGAATCTGCAGTCAGATGGGCATTGTCTTGAGCTATTAGATGCAGTTTCCTGTGGTTCTTAGAAATTTACTTTGACACTCAGAAGACAACTGAGGATATTGATTTAATTACTCACTTCTTCCTTTGTGGGCTGAAAATTGTGAAAGGTGTGCCATTACTTTTTTTTTTCTAAAGTGGAGTGTAGATATGTAGATCAATGGAATTTCAAGTCTTGCATTAAATTCTTAACAGATAAGAATAATTTGTTTTTTATTGTTTATTTTTAAAAGCTTTTTATTTTCAAAACATATGCATGAATAACTTTTCAACATTACCTCTTGGAAAACATTATGTTCCAATTTCCCCCCTTCCTTAGTGTCAAGTAATCCATCATATGTTAAACATTGTATAAATATATGTTAAATCCAATGTATATGCATACATATATATACAATTATCTTGCTGCACAAGAAAAATCAAATCAAACAGGAAAAATGAGAAAGAAAATAAAATTCAAGCAAAAAACAATAAAGAGTGAAAATGCTATGTTGTTACCTACATTCAGTTCCTATAGTCCTCTCTCTGGGTGGAGATGGCTTTCTTCATCATGAGATCATTGGAACTGGTCTGAATCATCTCATTGTTGAAGAGAACCATGTCCATCAGAATTGATCATATAGTATTCTTGTTGCTGTGTGTAATGATCTCCTGGTTCTGCTCATTTCACTTAGCATCAGTTCATTCAAATCTCTCCAGCCTCTCTGAAATCATCCTGCTGATCATTTCTTATAGAACAATAATTTTCCATAACATTCAGATACCATAATTCATAATACCATTCTCCAATTGATGGGCATCCATTCAGTTTCCAGTTTCTTGCCATTACAAAAAGAGCTGCCACAAACATTTTTGCACATGTTGGGACCCTTTCACAGTTTGATAACTTTTTTGAGCATAGTTCCAAATTGCTCTCCAGAATGATTGGATCCATTCACAGTTCCACCAACAATGTATCACTGTCCCAGTTTTTCCACATCCCCTCCAACATTCGTCATTATCTTTTCCTGTCATCTTAGCCTGAGAGGTGTGCAGTGGTATCTCATAGTTGTAATAATTTGCATTTCTCTGATCAATAGTGATTAAGAGCACCTTTTCATATGACTAGAAATGGTTTCAATTTTTTCAACTGAAAATTTTCTGTTCATATCATTTGACCATTTATCAATTGGAAAATGGCTTGAATTCGATAAGAATAATTTGTAAAACACTTGAAAATTTATAGTTTTGCTTTGGTCAAGTGGGAAATTATTGTTGGTATCATTGGCTCTCGGGGAAACTGTGGCAGTAGTGCATAATAGGATTGTCATTATACCTCTTTAATGAGGAAGAATGATGGAAAATGCATTGATTCATGGGATCATGAGGATATGTGGGGAATGGGACTCCATAGGTTATCTAGGTCAGTGCATTTATTTTACAAGTGAGGAAACTGAGGCTTAGGGAGGTTAATTGGCCATAAGGTCACAGATAGAAAGTGTACAAGGTGGAGTTTAAACCTAAGCCCTTTTGACTATAGATATCAAGGTACACACTGTTCCATGTGGGCTTAATTTAATATCAAAGCACTTGAGTTCAAACTCCAGCTTGACTACTCCCTACTTAAGTAGGAGGGCAAGGCATAAAAACCTTTCTGAACTGTAGGGCCAAAATCTTCTCTAGCTAAGAGCTATGATCTGCGTGTTACATTTGAGGGTGAATTAGTTGAATCTTACATTGCTATCACATCTCTCTCTTTTTTAAACCAATCTGTTCACTTACTCTGACTTTGATTTTTAGATTTGAGAACAGGATTTTCTGTTTTAATTTTGAGGTCACAGAAGACCAGAGTCAATGAAAAGAGACTGGTTTTGGCAGCAGTGACCAAAAACAGTGACCAGAAAAAGTTTGCAATTTTTTTCTTTTCCTTTTATCTTCAGCATTTAGCAGACTGCTTGGCGCTCAGGAAATGCTTCCTAAATGCTTGTTGACTTTACAACTGGTGTGTAGCAGAGAGATGCAGAAGTTGCTTACTTTAGGATAATTTTTTTTTGTTGTTGGAGCACCTGTTGCTTGCAATGAATTGCAGAGGTTTGGATTGGAGAGGAAAGAGGGGACAAAGCAAGAATGAGAAGAGGCAGGAAGTAAAAACCTTTAAAAATGTGTTCTGATATTATGATCTAGGAAGGAAAAATGTAAAGTGCATTCAATTACATTTTTTTGGTTGTCATTTGGTTATTTTAGTCATGTCCAACTCTTCATGACCCCATTTTGGGTTTTCTTGGCAGAGATGCTAGAGTAGTTTGCCATGTCCTTCCCCAGTTCATTTTATAGATGAAGAAACTGAGGCAAATAGAATTAATTGACTTGCCAGGATCACATAGCTAGTTGTATCTCAGACTAGATTTGAACTCGGGTTTCCTGACTCCAGGCCCAGCACTCTATCCATTACACCAATTAGCACCCAAATTATGTCGGAGTTTTCTTGCCTCTTTTAGGATAGGGCATCACCTGAAAAACTCAGGAATATCACTGAATATATCCATTGTATCATCCAGCTGCCCAAAGATATATGAATATCAAATAATCAGAAGCAAGGTCTCAGAAACCAAGAAATGATCAACATTTAGGGTCAGATTCTGTTGAAATATCTTTAAGGAGGCATGAAAAATTTCATTTTTGTCAAGTCTAAACGTGAATACCCATTGGATGTTTTTGTTTACAAAGTACTTTTATTGAAATATGGCCTCAGACACTAGTTGTGACTTTGATCAAGTCAGTTACCTATTGCCTCAGTTTCCTCATCTGTTAAATGAGGATACCATTTGTCGCCCAGGATTGTTGTGAGAATCAAAAGCAAAGCTAAATGTAACATATAAAGATATCAATTATAACATATAAATGAAATATATAATTATAAAGATATTAATTATAAAATTAATTATACAGCTAAGTTGTTTATAATTAATATCTCATTTGATTCTCACAACACTTAGTTGTACAGAAAGCACCTAGAAGGTGCTTTCTATATAAAAGTTAGTTTTATTATTATCTTCATTTATGTGTGATATCTATTTTTCCACAGTCCTACTAAGTTGCGGCAGGTAGGTAATACACACAATATTGTCTCTATTATATTATAGAGGAGAAAACAAGTTCATATTAGGTAACTTAAAACTTATTTGGTAGGAGGCACAATTTGAACTCAAATATGAGCTTTTTGAAGCCAAATTCAATGCTTCTCCCATTATCCGTACCCCAGCTGCTTGCCTTATTCTAGGACTGATGGTTTTCTTACCCAAAATTATTAGATTTCTTGGACTGTAACTGTCTGCAAACCTTATTTCACACCATGTTTTATCTGCCAGCTATTCTGTAGCTATGGTTACATTTTTTAAAAAGCTTTTAGTGTTTTTTTTTTAAACCCACAACTTATTTTTAGAAGGACTATGGTAATTGAAAGGTCAGTTTTCCCATATAATTTGTTTATGTATAATTCTTTGTGGGCCAACATTCCTACACTGTGTATACAGCTTGGATAATATATGGCAGGTGTTATGTTTTCTCTATTACCTGTTTATTCATGGTGTCACAACCCTATTGTTGAAATTGAAAGCTTCTTTTATAAGGTTTACATTATAGTTCATTATTATTTTTGGATTTGCCTTTCATGATGAAAAGTCATTGTTCACCTAAGGATTTGGGTTTGTCTTTTTGGTAAGGTGGGTGGAGACAAAGTATGGCAGAGCGGGTCAGCTTCTGTGTAAGATCTTTTTCCCTTGCTTTGGGTCACTTAGTGACTTCTAAATGGTTTTGTTTCTGAGTACAGAGCAGTCTGTTGTTTAGACTGCTGAATGTTCTGGTGCAATGTCAGGCTGATTGGTGATTGGTTTTTCTCTCTCAAAAACATACTTTTTGCTTTTTAAAAAAACACATTAAAATTTCATTGTATGTCAAAATCTTCAGGTCTTAGGAAGTCATAATTTTCTGTAAAAGGCAATGATAATTTCATAACTCCTATGAACTCTATTCAGTGCAATTTATCATCAACATGGCTGAATTTTTGACCTCTTGTTTGTGAGTCTGAGATCTTGCAGTTCCTAGATCTGTTAGGGCCAGGATAACTTTAGCTACCTAACTGAGCCTTCAAACATCTTATAGCCCCTGAGAGAGGGAGTTTCAGTCTGGGGAAGATGAAGCATGGACTTCTAAAAAGCTTATTGCAGAATTCACCTGCCTTTTAGAAGTGTGGAAGAATAAAAAAGATTCATACAATCAACAAGTGTTTACAACCTCCGGCTGTGTAAGGTTCCTTGGGGCAATAGAATGGTGTAGGAGAGGTTGTCCCTGGTCTTCAGGAATGATCAGTCTGTGGATTATATTAGGGTAACTCCAGCCAAAACAATAATACTGACCAGCCTTCCAGAAACTCAGAGGAGAGGAGGGAGAAGGATTACTCTCCTTCTATAGTACTATAGATACTATTTCTATCATAAAAATAAATTTGACAAAGTAGAAATTGATGTAAGACTCTTAAGGTAAGATTTTCATAAATCTTGGACTGGCAGCAAGAAGAAGCAAAGGGCTTGATGCTTTCCTTACAAAAAGACATAAAAAATATTGAATAAACAGTGTGAGAACATGTAGTTTATACTTTTATCCATTATACTTAATATATTATCTCAATAACGAACTTCTTAATGACCATTGCCACCTTATTTACTCCCCCTAAAAATACTCAAATGAATCATCTTTAAAATAAAAATTATGAATATTTTCCAAATATTACTATTATTCAAAAGACCTTATGTGACATTGGACAAAGTCACTTAATCTTGCTAGTTCTCTCATCTATAAAGTAAGAGGGTTGAATTAGATTTTCAAGGCATCTTCTGACATTAACTCTATAATTTCATATCATTATTTCTGCTTTTTCCCCCTACTTTAATTCATGTTATCTCTGATCTTTTGATACCTGGAGTTAACAGCTATACTATCAACCTTAATTCTATCTCAACATTAACTTTCTTCTCTTAAAGATTGCAGATAATGTTTAATGAATTAAGTAATAGCAAAACTATACTCTTATTTTTACAAAGACTTTAGGTTTCTGGCATGAAGTTGGGAAGAAGGATGCTTGGTATCTTTTCAAGTTGGGCATCCTGTATATTGAGGACATGGAGTTTCCAGCCTGATATTTCTTTGTACTTTAGATCTTGGAAAATGTGCTGGACGGGTGCCATGTTGTAGTGTAGAAGGTCAGTTATGGAATTTTAGAGTTGGAATGAACCTGGAGGTCACATAGTTTAACTTCCTACTTACCAGTGCCTCCTTTATTTTATGTCTGACAAGTAGTTATCTAGTCTTTCCCCTTGGCCACAATATCATTGTGAATCAATCCATTCCATAGTTGGTTAGCTTTAAAATATTATTTAAAATGTTGAACTGAAGTCAGCCTCCCCTTGAATTCTCTCCATTGATTTAAAATATATTATTGGAAAAGCTGTGTATAACTCTCTTCTCTTGCCTGTATGAAAGTGACATAATTTTCATGTATGCTACTGGTATCTCCCAACTGTTTTCTTATTCAGGGAAATTATGGGGTTCTACATTCTCCTATCGGAAAAAGAGAGCCTAGATTTTCTGCTGCAGTGGTGTCAAATTTAGATTCAGATACCATTAAATAGTACTTAAAGATTCCTTCAGGTCGTATTTTCACTTACAAATTTATGTATCTTTCTATTTTTTTTTAAAAAATGTCAGTACATTAAAATCAGATTTTGTTGTTGCTCAGTTGTTTTTGAGTTGTGTCCAGTTGACTTTGTCACCTCATTTGGGATTTTCTTGGCAAAGCTATTGGAGTGATTCGTTGTTTTCTTCTCCAGCTCATTTTACAAATGAGGAAACTAAGATAAATGGGGTTGAGTGACTTATCCAGGATCATAGACCAGATTTGAACTCGGGCAGATAAATTTTGACTCCAGACATGCTGTTGTACTACTTAGCTGCCCTTAAAATCTAATAGAAATTACATTTTAATCTTTAATCAGCACAGAGAAGTATTGTAGACCACATATTTGATAGCTCTGCTTTATTATGTTATTATTTCTGTTGTAGATTTCAGGAACTTTTGGGACAATGGGGGGAAGTTGGGGAAGAGTTATGGGTGACAAAGATTATCTGGGTAATCACTTTATTTCAGGAGTGGTTACAGTTGTAATGTTGACCCATATTCAGTATTCTATTTTAGAATTATCAGTTTAGAAAAACAAGCCAATTGTATCCTTGGCTGACTCATACCTGTTGAGGTTGATATTTCAAGAGGCATCATGAAAAAATGCTAGTCTTGGGTTAGAAGACAGACCTGAATACCAGCTGTGATCTTGGACTTGTCTCATCATTTATAAATCAAAGATGCTTATGTCAGATTGGCAAAGATGACCAAAAACAAATAGACAATGGCAGGTATAGGGCCATGGGAAAACAGCATATTAATGCAGTTATTGTAGCTATGGATCAATGCTAGTGTTTTTGGACACCAGCTTGGAATTATGTTTCTCATTAAATTATTAAAATGCATAACCTTTGACCAAGTAATTAACAGTTTTAGGCTTAAAGAGATTAAAGAGGAAAGGACCCATATATATGAAAAATATAGTAGCTTTGTTCTGTAATTATAAAGAACTGGAAACTAAAAGGGTACCATCAATTGAAGAATGGCTGGACAATTCATGATATATGAACATCACATATTACATCATTTAAAAAAATAGTTTCATAGAAACCTGGGAAAACATATGTGAACTGAAATAGGGTGAATTGAGCAGAACTGGAACAATTTATACAATAACAATAGGATTAACTGATAGCTTCTCCAGTCACAGGCTTTTAGATCTCCAGTCACAGGCTTTTAGATCTCCAAGATAATGCTTGTTGTGATGTTTGCCATAATATGTGTGTGGGCACTCGTGTATATTTAAGTAGATGAATGACCACCAGGAAATCTTTTTCTGTTGTCAATGCTGCCTTCCATTTCCTTTAGTAAATAGTCTTGCAATGACTTAAAAAAATAAACAAGTCCTTAACTTTGACAATCAATATATGTTTGGAGGATGAAATAGACCCTTTACCAAATTACTTATTTCTGACAAATTTAGTTGATGTATACTTTTTTCAGGTCAGTATAATATTTGCATATTTTAAAATTTTATAAATTTTAAAAATTCATAAGACAAGAATATGGACTGGGCCTGTGATTTCATTGCTATAAGGGTACTACCAAAAAATTTCCTCTACTAATGCAGATTTTCACCTTTTCGGTAACCCTGGAGTCTTGTGAAGTTGTCAAGAGCATTAAGAAATTAGTCACACAGACAATGTGTTTCAGAGATGGATTCAAGAAAATCTGCCTGTCTCCTAAGCTAGCTCAATAGTGAATATACCAAACTTCCTTTATTTTAACTTTTAATTGAAACATCCTGATTAATAAAGTACCGCATTGACTTAATAAATGTCCCTTATTTACTAGTCGTGTCTGCTTTTTCTAGTTCTTTTAGCCTACAAATAGGAATATGACCATTAGGTGAGGGTAACTTTTACGAGAGCAAGTATGGTTGATCATTTTAGATTTTGAGTTTTTTTTTTTGTTCATGTTCTTGAACCCTAGAGACCCAAACAGAATAGGGTGTCTCTGGGTGCTGAATTGTGGCCTTACCACTTGCAAAATAAAGACTGGAGCAGAAGAGTGCCTGAGGGTATATGTATTTCACTTACTTGGGGCTGTCAGGTCTTATCAACTTTTCTGTAGAAATATTTTTCTCCCTGAAAACTCATAAAAATTCATGTTGTAATATCAATGCCTGCAGGAGGTTGTAGAATTTCATGAACACTGCTTATATTCCCATCGTCAGATAGATACATCACTCTTGCATATACATACAGGTACAAATGTGTGTATGCATCTATATAGTAGACTCTCAAATGTGCCAAAGTGGTTTAGCAGAATGAAATGAAATAAGAATATTAATTTTTCTCACTGGTACAATGTGAATTAGATGTGAATCTCTCAGTACTCTTGGCAGGCATTCTTCTTAGAAGGATGCCTGTATCACCTGATACATAATCCTAGATGTCTCTTTCAAGATATCTATTGATTCTGTCACTATGAAAGTGCCCTAATTTTAGTGTTTAAAAATGATGGATAAAGTTAATTAGTGGGCATAACTCAATGTTTTAAAGCGATCAAATTACTAACAATAAGGCAAAATAATAAGTGTTAGAGAAACACTTAGAAGCAGAGAACTTGATTCAAATACTGCATCTGATGGTTTATTACTTATGTGTTTTGGGACAAATCACTTAATTTGGACCTAAATTTCCTCATCTGTAAAATGAAAGAGGTGCATTAAATAGTTTGAGATTCTTTCCAACACTAGTCTTTTATTTTAGAGAACACCTTGTGTGAATTGTATGTATCTCTTTGAAGAAAATAGGCTTCTTGCAAATTCTACTCTATATGTTTATGCTCTTAAAGTATGTTTTTTCTTTTTGGTTTAATATAAAAGTATATAATTATTTTAAATATAGAACTTAACCTAAATTCTTCAAACGTACATATATTTATGTAACTTTTGTGCATATGGAAAAAGCATTAAAAATCTGATTAAGGACTTCATCACAAGAATGTGGTGCTATATGCTGGTATAATATTAATACTATATATTATCATGCCCCAACAATGAATGAATAAAAAAATTAAGCACTTATTATGTGTCAAATACTATGCAATGCAATGGGGATGTGAATAGAGGACCAAAACATTCTGCATTTTCAAGAAGTTCCTATTCTGTTAAGAGACAACATATTTAGGAGGGCTTAGCTACAATTCAGATGGAAAGGCTCAGCAATCCTTGGGGACCAGTGGCAAGGCAGGTGGTAATGCATCTTAAGTGTCATTTCCCACTGATACAAACTGTATTCATTTCTGATGTTGACAGTACTAAGGATTTTGGTGAAAACTTCTTTTTCTGGGTCTTCAGTAGCTGTGACTGAGGAGGAAGTAGAGACCACAGGAGACATTGACAGGTTACATCTCCACCAGACTGCTTCCTCGGACCATGGTTTGGTAGATTGACAGTGAGAGGGAATCTTGAACTAGGATCTGTAGTCTAAAGAATGTTGAAATATAAAACTATATAACAAAATGTGAATATAAAATGAGCTATAGGTAATTTTAATTCTGTTTTTCTTGGTATCTGGGTAGGAGGAAAGAGCTAAACTATTTTTTTGTGGATGGGGAATAAAAGGACTCATCCTTCAATTATAGATTTGAGGAAGGAGGATAAAATCTTTTAAAAATTCTTCTTAAATAATGTTTGAAAATACTTGCAAATTTTCTTTGGCAGATTGAAGTAAAAACAAAAACAACCCTAAAACTTTTGAATAAAATCACGTAGTAAGGAAGTTTTTAATTCCATTGAACTGAAATCTGTCTTTTTGCCACTGCTAGCATTGACTTCTGGCCTTTGATAAATAGAATACATTTAACCCTTTCACATGATAACAGCTTTAAAAATACTCTTCTTCCTCTCCCGATACCTAAATCTTCTTCTAGGTGAGACACTTTATTACTTCAACTGATCTACATGTATCATTGTCTTGTTCTGAATCCTTATCTTTAAAAGCTCATTCTGGTCTCATTTTCTTTGTCTACAGTCCTATCATACAGTGATTATATTCCCTTTCTTTTTTTTGAACTGATTCAGCTAGCAGAAATGATTAAGCACCTACCATGTGCCAATATAGTTTCTGACTTCATGGAACCTTCACTTTGCTGAAAGAGATGTGCATAAGAATATACAGAACATATGTATGTGTGTCTATATACACACAGATGCTCATTTTGGGAAGGAGTACTCTAACAGCTTGGAGGAGAGGGAGGTCAAGAAAGGTTTTAATTATGGAGTGGCTCTTGAGTTATGTCTGGAAGGAAACGAGTTTCTAAGAGGCACAGGTGGGGAGGAAGTGTATTCCTTCTAGCACTTGTAGTATCAATTGATTCGTGTTTACGATAAACTGCCTTGTATTATGCAGCTTGCACTCTCTCATACTCATCCCTATCTTGATCGATATCTCCTGGTTATTATCCCTAGTAAGTTATAAGTCTCAGGTCTTATCTTTTTGTCTGCCCCAGCATTTGTTTGGTCAACATTTTATTTTCATAGGTGCTCAGTATGTGTTTGTTTCTTGGGTGATTGATTAATCCCTCACAAAATCTCAAAAAGGACCTTAGGGTTCACTTACTTCTGGATATATTGGAATCAGGATGATGTCAGTGATATACCTGACAAGAGATCATCCAAACTTTGCTTGTCAAATGAAGACGAAAACCTCTGCTTCCTAAAGTAGTACCTTCACCTTTGGACAGCTCCTATTTTTTTTTTTTTTGTTTGTTTCTTTCTTATTACTTGGATCAAGCAGAACTAACCTTCCTCTAACATATCAATCCTTGAAATACTTGAAGGCAGTTGTCAGATTCTCCTTCTTTCCCAAGTATTAAATTTTTTTCATTATTTTCATAAGTTTTAAATTTCAGAAGAAAATAAACATAAGGTACAAAAGAAAAAAAGATTCTGCAAAACTAACAGTCTATATATTCTCATATTTCTGCTTTGGGATCAAGCTTTGTCATTATACTTTTTAAAAAATTAATTAAAGCTTTTTATTTACAGAACATATGAGTGATTTTTCTACATTGACCTTGGCAAAATATTTTTGGTCCAAATTTTTCCCCTTCTTCCTCCCACTCCTACCCCTAGATGACAGGCAGTCTAATACATGTTAAATATGTTAAATTATATGTTTGTCATTATATTTTTTGTGGCATTTAATTATGATTGTTTTGTAGTTCATCTTTTCATTTATATTATTGTAGGCATTGTTTATATATATATATATATATATATTTCCTGATTCTGTTTACTTCACTTATCTTTTTGCTATATTTTGTTGTTGTTATTTTAAAGTTGTTTTGGTCATGTCTAACTCTTTGTCACTCTGGGGTTTTCTTGGCAGAGATACTGGAGTGGTTTGTCATTTCCTTCTTCAGTTCATTTGACAGATGAAGAAAGTGAGTTAGAGTTAAATGACTTACTTCCCATCCCAACTATCTGATTCTAAGCATCAGAGACTAAATTCCAACTCAGGAAGAGGTGTCTCCTTGATTTCAAATCCAGTGCTCTATCCATGGTGCCATCTAGCTTCCATTATGCTGAATGTATCTCTTAAAAATGTAATTGTTTATATATTGTCTCCTATATATGAGAATGTGGGGGCAGCTAGGTGGCACAGTGGATAGAGCATTAATCCTGAACTCAAATCTGATCTCAGACACTTAACACTTCCTAGCTGTGTGACCCTGGGCAAGTCACTTAACCCTAGTTGCCTTAGCAAAAAAAAAAACCAAACCAAAACAAACAAACAAACAAAAAAAAAACAACAAAAAAAGAGACTGAATTTTTTGAGGGCAGAGTTTAGATTGTTGATATTGTTGTTTCAATTGGTCATTCTTTATTTCCCCAGCATTAAACACAGTACTTGGCATGTAGTAAATACTTATTAAAATGATTTAAAGTTGAAAGCAAGTATTTACTTGGCTTCCAGTTCTTTGATCCCAGAAAAAGTGTTGTTATAAATATCATTGTATAAAGGGAACCTTTGTTTCTTCTCATTAAATTCTTTGGAGTATATACCTATAGAATCCATCTCAAGTTTTCTTTTTAGACTAAATATCCTGTTTTCTGATCCATTTTCCATAAGGTGTAATCTCTCAGTCCTTAACCATTTTGGTCATCCTAGGTTTGTTCTCAATTTCAATTAATAAGCATTTATTAAGGATCTACTATGCTCTGTGATAGATGGAAGGAATACAGAAATGAAATAAATGGTCCCTTCAAGAATCTAAATTTTAATCTACATGTTATTAGCTTTTCTAAAATGAACTGATGTCAATAAGGTAAAGATTATGATTAGAGCAGAACACAGTGGAATTATCACCTTCCTAGCCTTGGAAACTATTGCCTCCCTTAATGTAGCCTATGGTCAATAAACTTTTTGTTTTAATGTAATCACATACTGATTCACATTGAGGTGGTCGTTCTTTATAATTATTCCTTCAGATTCAAATGAATTGTTGAATAACCATGCCATATCCAACTTGGGCTTGGGAAGCTAGTTTTTTCTACCAAAGTATTTTTGTTGTTCAATCATTTTTCAGTTGTGTTGGACTCTTCATGACCACATTTGGGGTTTTCTTGGCAAAGATACTACAGTAGTTTGCCATTTCCTTTTCCAGCTCATTTTGCTGATAAGAAAACTGAGGCAGACAGGGTTAAATGACTTGGCCATGGTCACATAGCTAGTAAGGGTCTGAGACCTGAGTTGAACTCAGGAAGATGAGACCTTCTGACTCCTGACCCAGCAGTTTATCTACTGCTCCATCTAGTTCTTCTCAGCCCAAGTATAAAACTTTGCATTTATCTCTAGTAGCTTCTTTTTTGCATCCTAGCTCTTTTGTCAAATGTCTTCCTTTTCCTTTTAGCTTCATGTCATCAGCAAATAGAAAATGTATTTTCAAGTTCTAACTAGTGGGCTACTCATTTGGAGAAGTATTCAAGCAATGCATAGTTTCTACTGCAGCAAAAACAAGTGGTCCTATTCTTTGATGTTGGTTGTAGTAGTATTTGAGTGTGTCCAGCAGACACTCCTTCCTTCTTGGTGAAGAATGACTTCATTCATTCTGCAAATGTTATCCTATAAAATAATATATTTTATTTAAAAAACTTTTCTTGTATCTTTTTCCCCCCTCCATTTCCCCCTCTTCAACTCTAGATTGAGACCAGTGCAGTTTTTACAAGATTGTGGTTGACATGTCTTGCTTTTTTCCTTATCTTAGCAGAAGTCATAACTCCTTATGTTCTGCTGCCTTTGGTCTCAGATGGGGAGGATTATGACTTCAGTTCAGAGGTAATCAGCCTGAGCAGGTGTGTTCTAAATAACAGAGATACTGTTTTAACGCAAATGTCTGCACTAATACAGAGGAAGGAAGAGACAGATAGGAAATGACATAACAGTTAAGTTGGAGTTGTTTCTAAATAAATTGTTTTCTGGGCTCTTCATGCCCCAGCACTATTTCCTTAAGGTATGAGAGAGACAAAGGATTTTTTTTTCTTCAAAGAAAATTGTGTCTTAATTTCTTACTGGTAGGGTGAGTCATAAGGAAATAAAGTAAGGGAATAAAGGTGGGACCCTCATTATAACAGTGTTCACTTCAGCCCAGAATTGGGTAATATAGAACCTCAAACAAGAGGGTTGAAGTAATGAATATCCAATGTTCCTAGTTGTTGAGCTGCTAAATGGCAAAGACCCAGAAGTTGGTTTCATAAGAGTTCTTGGGCTTAGTTTACCTCAAAAAAATAAAAAAAACCACACACATTGTGTGAGGGAGATGAAGATTATTTGTTGAATGGCTCCCGAGTTGCAATCATGCAGAAAGTCCCTAATTTGCATTAATGAAGTCTTTGTGGTAGCTCCAGTTTATGCTTTATATTCTGCAGTCTTCCCTGGCTCTATATTTGGAGAAACATCATAATATTTAAGGTATAAGTAGGTGGCAGATAGAGGACTGGCACCATACTCAAAATTGAGTTCAAATGTGATACTG
Organism: Myrmecobius fasciatus; assembly: GCA_023553655.1. Classification (NCBI taxonomy): domain Eukaryota; kingdom Metazoa; phylum Chordata; class Mammalia; order Dasyuromorphia; family Myrmecobiidae; genus Myrmecobius; species Myrmecobius fasciatus. The sequence goes on from JAJPUD010001141.1 coordinate 257,725, forward strand.
TGTGACCCTAAGCAAGTTCTTTAATCCTATTTGCCTCAGTTTCCTCATCTGTCAAATGAGTTGGCATAGGAAATGGGGCAAGCCATTCTGCCAAGAAAATCCCAAATGGGGTTACAAAAAGTTGGACATGAAAATCAAGTAAACAACAATAACAATATTATTGAAAGAGAGAAAAGCATTTGTTTTACAATTCACCCCTACCAATAGCTTTTTAAATGCATCAAGATCCCAGACATTTCAATATAGCTCCGATGTTCCATGCTAATCTGATCCACTGATGACTCTTCCTCTTAACCATTTAACCCTCCCATATAATTTTTTGCATCACTAGACAATGAAGTCACAAGCATTTCTCTGAAGTAAACATAACAGTATTTATTCCAAAATAACAAGTAGCTTCATCTATAATAAACAGATGTTTATGTGATGCCTGTTGGCTCACAAAGCTCTTTGTGGACACCATTTCATTGCATTGTCACAGAAACTATAAGGGAGACAATAGTGCCTTTATTATCCCTATTTTTCTGATGAAGAAATCTGATGTTAAGAATGGTTAAGTGGCTTGATGCAGTTTGGATACTTAATACCTATATTTATACCAAAGGATGGAGCAAGTGTTTGAACCCAGGACTTTTGGCTCACATATAATACTTTTTTTTGCAGGTTTTTGTAAAAGAGTAAAATGTCATAGAAAGATACAAAATGGATTAAATTTCTTTTATACCTATGTGGGATTGATTGTTGGTCTTTACTGATTACATATTGGGCCTTTGAGCCTTTGATCAGCACTTGACAGAACATAATAAAACAATAAAGTCCATTGCAGCATGATGATTTCTTTTCTCTCCCAGAAAATCCTAAATAGAATGCTGAACTTGGATGAATGGGATAGTATTTATTAAGCACATATTGTGTTCCAGGCTCTTAGTCTCTGAAAATATAAATACCCAAAGCAAATAGTCTCTGCCTTCAAGTAGCTTATCTTCTAATAGGGCAAAAAACCACAGATAATCAGTTGTTTTAAGGGGATTCCTTGTTCTTAAATTGTTAAATTTTGAGCATGTGCCTTTATGCTACAAATCAGAACCTGATTTATTGTTTTGTTGATTGTAGACTTAATAATGTAATGGGAAAAAATTAACAACGTAGATTAAATTTAAAAGTTGTGTCCTGCATACTTTTTAATTTTTTTGAGTTGATAAGACAACACAACCAGTGATTTTTTGATTGAAAAACAATTGGAGGGGCAGCTAGGTGGTGCAGTGGATAGAGTACCAGTCCTGAATCAGGAGGACCTGAGTTCAAATATGATCTCAGACACTTAACATTCCCTATCTGTGTGTCCCTGGGAAAGTCACTTAATCTCAATTGCCTCAGCAAAAAAAGCAAAAAAGCAAAAAACAAAACAAAACACTTGGAAAAAATACAGTTACTTCTATCATTTTATTTCATTCTACTATTTTTTGCTATCTCATGAAATACTTAGTTTATCATTAATTTTTCTTTGGTTTATTCTTATCTCCAATTTTATATCCTTAACTGGGCCTTTGTACTAGGGCCTTTTCCTTCTGTTGGTTGGCCTTTCTTGATCTCTACTTGGGTTCCTGTGCTATCTTGAACTTCCCTAGGTTAGCACCCTTCTGAATCACTGAGGATTAGAATTCTGGATCATCAGGACCCTGGTTTTTGACATCATAGGGCCAAGCACTAGGAACCTTAGAGCCATGCTCAAGATTGCCATTGATCGGGGCAGCTAGGTGGCACAGTGGATAGAGCACCAGCCCTGAAGTCAGGAGGATCTGAGTTCAAATGTGGTCTCAGACACTTCCTAGCTGTGTGACCCTGGGCAAGTCACTTAACCCCAATTGCCTCAGGAAAAAAAATTGCCATTGATTTCAAACCCTTTTGATGCTCTCTCAAGGAACCTCTCTGTTCTTGCTACTTTTAGATACTGAGCTTTATAGGTCCCATATGTCTCTGGCTCATTGATAGTTGGGCTGATCAATTAATTGCCTGTTTACCAATAGGTGACTTTTTGTTTAGTTCTTGGGATGGAAGAAGTCACTGTAGTTTAGGGATGTGCTTGAACCAATTCCTACCAAACTGCCAATTTTTGAGGTATACATGCTCACACTGAAACTTTAAGAATCAAACACAAAACTTGAGTTTTGTTGATAGTGGACCTAAGAAAGTAAAGGGAAAATGTTAATATGCATATTAGACTTAAGAGTTTGAACTGCATGCATTCCCACATTTCCTTCCCCCAATCCCAGTCAATTGTTAAGCATTTACCAGCATAATCCTGTGGTAGTTCCAAATTTGATTTCTTGATTGATAGTAATTCTTGGATTTTTGCTGAAGTTGGGTATATGGGAAGTGGGTGGTCTGCCTCCGTTTAGGCAGCTATTTTGATTGGAATGCTCTTAATATTGTTAAATCTTAATTTCCACATCAATAAAGTAAGGAAAATAACCCTAATACTATCTAACTCAGAATTGTTAGGAAACTCAGAAAATAATGCTGTTGTTAAGTCTTTGTAATCTCATTTAGGATTTTCTTGGCAAAGACACTAGAGTGATTTGCCATTTCCTTCTCCAGAGGAAACTGGGGCAAATAGGGTTAAGTAACTTGCCCAGAATGTGCACATAACTAGGAAGTATCATTCAGGTGTGTCTTACCCTAAGTTTATCCATGCAGTTTTCTTGGCAAAGATATTTTTACAAGTTTCCCATTTTCTTCTGTCTCCAGCTCATGACCATTTTACAGATCAGAAATGAGGCCTATAGGGTTAATTGATATGCCCAGAATCACACAGAAAATGTCTGAGGCTGGATTTGAATTTAGGTCCTCCTACCTTTTTGTTTGGCCTGGAACTCTATTCACTTCAACATCTGCCATAAGATAATAATAAGATAGCATTTGCTTGTAACATTAAGTAAATACTATACAAAGGTCAATGAGTTTTATTGCCATTGCTATTGGAAATAGATCTTTGTATTCTCAGCATCTAACTTAATAATGCATGTCTCTGGTGGGTATTTAATAAATGTTTGTTGAATGAATGAATTTCAGCAGATATAGAGATCTTGGTAATCAGATATATTTTAACGTTGGAAATGAATTGTTCGACATACTAGCTGTAAGGCTTTCTTCCTCTGGGACTTTACCATCCATAGTATTTACTTAGCAATAAGAGCCTAGAACAGTGAGATGTGTTTTGTCTTTGCTTTTGTGTTTATTAATATTGTCATCTTTCCGCTTTGAATTCACCCCTTGCTTTTCCTTTTTATTTTACACATCTTGATTACTACAGAATTATTTCATCTACTGGTATAAATTTAACCTGTTTGAATTAATTTTACATGGATAGTTTTTTGCACATCTCCATTGCAATTTATCAACATGAGACTAAATACTTGAAATAAAATGAATTCCTGCCTTCTTCCCCAAAGAGAATGCCCTGGGAATAATAGGTGTTTGGAACTGAGAGAATTACTGAGCATCGAAAAGGTGTGAAGTATGTGTGAAGAAAGCAGAATTAGAATGCAGGGAGCATTTTCTTGTAGTTTTGTGTTCAGTTTGTAACTTCTAATTTGCTGTGACAACTCAGAAGTCTTTTATTGCTGACTTGGGAGCAGAGCCAGTACTAGGGGCAGGCAAAGTAGACAGCTGTCTTGGGTACATGCCACATGGAGAGATACAAGGGGCACTGAGAATGTTACTTTTAAAAAATGCACTCATTTATAATGCCAGAAATTATGCATGTCTTCATTTGTGATTCTTGTTGTTCAGTCATCTTTTTCACTTGAAGCCAATTCTTTCTGACCTCATTTGAGATTTTCTTGGCAAAGAAATTAGAGTAGTTTGCCATTTCCTTCTCTAGCTCATTTTACAATTGAGGAAACTGAGGCAAACAAGGTTAAGTGACTTACCTGGGGTCATGTATTTGAACTTGGCTCTTCCTGACCAGATCCATCACTTTATGTCCATTACATCACCTAACTGTCCAGACTCATAACAAGTTGTGATCAGTCAAAGGAATGCTGGAATTCATGAATTTGGAAGACCTTTCTAACAGCTTTGGAGGAAAATCCCATTAAATGTGCAGATGGCACAGAGATGGGACAGATAGCTGATATAGTAGTCAGGATTTGAGAAGATCTCACTAGGCTATAACATTGGACTAATTTTAATAACATGAAATTCACTGGGATAATTGTTAAATTTTATACGTGGCTTCAGAAAAGTTAACCGCAAGAACAGGATAGGGAAAGTATAGTTAAAAAGATGTCTCAAAGGAGATCTGGGGGTTGTAGTAGACCAGGTTCCCTAGCTGCCTAGTTATTTGTGATAAGTAGCATTAAAGACACAAAGCCTTTGATGAATGAGTAACTTGTAAATCAAGTCAATCAAATTCCATAAGCCTTTCTTTTGTCTTGGTAAAATGAGAGGGTTGATAGATGGTCTCAAAGGTTCCTTCTAGATCCCAAACTGATTCAGTCAAATGTTTGTTTGGGAGGGTTTACACAATTTTCAAACCTTGCCCAAAGATGTGCAATTCTTTGTCAGTTCTGCTTGGAACTATAACTTAAAATGATCCTGCTCCAGGGAGAGTTACAAAATATTTAATATTTGGGTTACATTAATTTGAGAACTTCTTTATATTAAATGAGCATATATCAGCTATATGGTGAGGGAAGAATGTCCTAGAAGTATTGAGGGAGGAAACTTTTATAGAAAGATGGCTAATATCTAAGAGTTTTTCTGAATTGTTTGCTCATGGAAGACTGAATTTCCTGGCTATTGATTTTTATGTCCTTTAGAACAGTACATTTAACTCATATCTAGGAATGGCTTGCTTTTTGAAGGGGACTACATACCATGATGGTATGCCCTAGATTGGAAAAAATTATGTAACGGACTTGTGTACAAAACAGTGCAAGTTTGCAGGTGGAAAGATGCACTTCTTAAAACTTTCTGATTTGCTCTTATATTCCTTCCCCACTTTTAATCCCCTTTTGACACAAGTTTTCTGGAGTTGCCTTCAGCTACTAGAGGAATATATTTTTTTACTGTAAGTCCTAGGCCTTGCAATTAATATTTATTTGCAATATTTAAATAGTTACATTATTTCATGAGTATTATTTTGTAATGTGAATAATCACTCTTTAATCCAGAAATTTTTAAGCTCTCTCTGTCTCTCTGTCTCTCTGTCTCTCTGTCTCTCTGTCTCTCTGTCTCTCTGTCTCTCTGTCTCTCT